>NDGN011132329.1:0-11092 GCA_002564285.1 Tympanoctomys barrerae | reverse complement strand
AACTGTCCTATTAATCAGCTGTGAAACTGTCTCATTCATATTTATTTCTCAATAAAAAAAAAAGACCCAGGCTAGCCCCTGCCATCAGACTAGCGGTGCCATAGGATGGCAGATTCAATCTGCACAGGGTCCCTGGAGCAATCAGAGAACACAGCCATCTTGGACCCAGCATCCTGAGAAGCCTGACTGGCCGTAGTCCCCACCCACTGCCACTGTGCCTCCCTAGAAGCCCTGTGCCAGGCTAGGCTGGTGTTCTGTCTGCGATCAGGATATAGATCAGATCAGAGGTGCAGGCTTGGCCACAGGAAAGGGAGCAGATTCCCAGGAGGAGTGGGAAGCTCAGGGTCTCCTGTCCACAGATTTAAGTGGCTCCTTCTGGACCCTAAGAGGCTGAGCCTCCCCATGCTGCTCTGCCTCCCCCATCTTCTCACCGGAGCCCCCGTGGCAGCGATCCATCCATCCAAGAGCTTGCGCCACCCAGAAGGGGCCAAGTCTGGTGTCAGCAAGGGCCACTCTGAGAGCCTTCAGGGCACGGCCTATAGGCAAGATGGATGGGCATCACGGGCCACTTTCGGGCTGTGTTTATGGGACACCAAAGCAGCTGGTCAATCCCCAGGGACCATCACTCATCCGCTACCAAGACTCCCTGACAGGCATCGAGATTGTGTGGCCACCTTAACTCCTGCAGCACTTAGAGTCTTAGTCTGTCTGGCCGGAGGGTCCTGTCCAGACACCAGAGCTTGACAGATGAGACCCCGGAGCCCTGCTGAGAAGATATGTGGCTTGCCAGGGTCACTCACACTGCCAGCAAGCGGAAGATGGTCATGAACCCTGGAGCCCGGAGCTTCACAGTCTCCGGGGCATAAACTCCAGGGCTGCTGGCATTGCGGCTACAGTTTGGGCACAGAGGGCTGTCTCCTGGGTCTAGCATGCCTTCTCATTCCCATACTGATGCGTCTATGCAGGCTGGTCAGAGACGAAGTCAGCTTTTGCTTCTTTGAAGAAGTCACCTTCCTTCTGCCCTCCCTTTGCTCCTCCTTTCCTTATTCCTACCTTTCACAGATGAGGTCGTTAAAGAAACAGACAAAGTGGAAAATCCTGTCTTAAGTCTCTGCTTCCACCTCAAGCCACCCAGAGCAATCTTTCGGTGGAGGTTCCTGGCAGAGAAAGAATCTGGGGGCCTGAGAGCTGCCCCACTCAGTGGCAAAGCATGTTAGCTGTGTTGGAAAACAGTGGGGGCCAGGAGGCCTCGGGCAGCGAGCATGAGCCACCTGGCTCTGTCCTGCTCTCTCCCTTCCCAAGTCCCAGTTTCCCCAACTGAGAAGCAGCACCCTTAGCACTTTCTCCACAGATGACAGGTATGCCTTGGAGTTCCTTGTAAGACGTCTGCTAAAACCAAGGAGCCTTGCTAGTAATAAAAACAACACAAACCAGACATCACAACTGTTTCTCATAAAGCACCATTTCAAGGTAGTGAGCTTTAAAGAGTACTCATTCCGAAGAACAATATACAAGCAAAGATGAACTCCCAATGGATCAAAGGCCTAAGTGTAGGAGAGAAAACTGCAAAGCTCTCAGACGAAACCGTAGAAGGAAATGTGCGTGGCCTTGGACTTGCCTACAGATTCTGAGATACGACACCAAAAGCAAAAAAGCAACAAAAGAAGAAACTAAATTGGACTTCAGCAAAATTAAAAACTTTCGCACTTCAAAGGATACCCTAAAACATAATCCATAGAAAGGGAGAAAATATTTGCAAATTATATATTTGATAAGGGTCTTGCATCCTGAAAATACGAAGAATGCTTATAAACTCACTAATAATGACAAATAACCTAATTTTTTAAATGGGCAAGTGATCTGAAGAGATGTTTTTCCAAAAAAGCACTACAGTGTGGCAAGCACATGGTCAGATGCTGGATCCCATCCATCCTTGGGAAGCGCAAACCGTATTCACAGTGAGATGCTGCTTACGCTCCTTCAGAGGTCTGAAGTCAAAAGGATAAAAACAAAACAAAACAAAAACTCCAAGTATTAATGAGCATTGGAGGAACTGGGTAACCTCTTATGTTTCTGATGGTAACATAAAAGTGCAGTTGTTATGGAAGACAGTTTGGTAGGTCCTTAAAACATTAACCATAGAATTACTGTATAGGCAGCAAACCACCTCTAAGCGTATGCCCAGGAGAAATGAGCTCATATAACACCACAAACATGCATGTAAACATTCATAGTAGTATTATTCACAATAGCCAAGAGGTGAAAACAACCCACCAACTTGATGGATATGTACGGTACATCCACCTGGTGGAGTATTACCCACCCACCGAAAGGAAGGAAGCACTCATTCTCAAAATAATGCAGATGGACCTTGGAAACATTATGCTAAGTGGAAGAAGCTATACACAAGACAGATATTGTGTGGTTTGTTGATACGAAGGCTCCAGAACAGCTAAGTCTGTAGAGATAAAAAGGAGACTCCTGGCTCCCAGGAGTGCTGTGACCGAGGAGGGTAAATTGGTTGTGACTGCTGATGGCAACAGGGTCTTGTTCTGGAGTGATGACAATGCTCTCAGCTTAGGAGTGCTGATTGCAAAGTGTTGGGTCCTAAAGCCATTGAATTGTTCATCTAGAAAGGGTGAGCTGCCTTTTAGGAACTTACATCTCAGTGCATGTGTATATGCCACAGTTGTCATGCTGTATCTCAAAGCCAGTTTTTGTCTTGTTTTGTTGGTACTTGGGATTGAACTCAGGACCATGTGCTTGCCAGGCAGGCACTTAAGTCGCTGAGCTATCTTCCTGGCTCTCAAAGCCATTTTTTCAGAACTCTTGTCCTCCTTTTGCCTCACACTGCTGTCGGGTAGTGAGAGCTGGTGAGTTTTGTGGGCAAGCAGGGATTCCTATAGCATTTGGCTCCAAAACGCCTTTAAAACCTTGCAATCTTTGGGAATAATTAATGACTATTTGGAATTTTTTTTAACATAGACCAGCCCATTTGTGGTTAACAAATAAAGGAAAAAATTGTCCGTCAGAACCTAAGATGATAAGTGGGTTTAGCATACTTAACTATTTGCAATTGAGACATTAAAAACCTTAGAACCAGCCTCCCCCCAAATGCTCATATTCTTTGGCAAAATAATCCCTTTCTTGTGAATATTTTCCCCATAGAAATTACTTTAAAAGTGAAAAGTTCTGTGCTTGTGGGTGCTTGAACTAGCACTGTTCTGTCAGGTGACATGCACTGGGTGTGGAACAAAGGCCCCTCCCTCGTGTCCCACACTGGAGTAGTTGGGTGTTGAGGGAGGCAGTGGCCCACTGGGAGCATCTGAGGGGTGAGTGGCTTTGCTGGGGACTGGGTATGGGTCATGATCCTTCCTTTGTTATGTCCACAACTTTGTACCAGCCCAGCTCACAGAAATCAGGGGTTGTGGCTAAGCCACAGAGACCCATGGCCGGGGCAGGAGAGCACGAAGACTTTGAAACTGCAGGACCAGGAAGCTCTGTGACAGAATAGAAACTGTCAACTGCAGAGGATCCTGGCAAGGACAGATGTGGTCCGGGGGTGTGTTGGGATCTCAGGCACCCCTAAGGCTGGAGACCAGCTCACAGACGGAGGGTGACAGACAGGCTTTCCTGTGTGTGGCATAAAGGGGTCTGGATGTGGGAAGCTGGTTGTCCAAGTTCTAGGGCTGCTCTGAGATTAGCACCCAGGCTGAAGGAGCAGAGAGGTGCCACTGGCCAACCCAGCCAAGTGTCCCAGGGAGCTCCAGGCATGCACTATTCCCTATCAAGGATGACAGGGAGGGACACAGCAGCCCTCCCTGCTGCAGAGAAGGGGATCTCTGGGATTGAGCAGCAAGGAAGCCAGAGGAGGTAAGGATATCAGTGGCTCGTCTGCCACCTTCAGCTTGGCGGCATCATCCAAGATTTGCTTCTTTTCCTTAAATGTATTTATTTGGAAGGAGTCTTTCTAGCACCCTCAAACCAGCAGAGCTGCAGCCCTTGGGCCTGCAGATCTATGGTGGACAAAGGTGCTGGTGGCATGGCTGCTGCCCTTGCCCTGGTCCCTGATGGGCCCTTTCTGTGGGTTTGACCTCTTAGCCACTTTTGCATAAGTCTGCTGGTGGTGGTGAGGCCTGAGGCAGGAGATTGTAGCCCCTCTCACTCTGAGTCCAAAGCCCTTCCTGAAAGTGTTTGCAGCTGTCAGAGGCTGTCCGGGCAGGCGTGGTCCATTAGCAAGGCAGGCGCTGCTCTGTAAACACAGGCTTAGGAAACCAAGCATGTGGGGGCTGCACCATGCACCTGAGCCAGGCAGAGGTTTGGGCCTGCATAAACCAAGGTGCCTCAGTGTCCGGCCCACATCTGCTAGGGATGCAAGGAGCCAGGCCAGTGCCCACAGAGGCCCCTCTGCCTCCTTATAGCCTGGGTACCTGCTGATGCCCCACCCTGTCCCTGCACTCTACTGGTGGTGCTGGGACCACTTTAGCTCAGTGGGGCTTCAAGGGACAGCTGGTCTACCCACCTCTGCATGCAAGGAAGACTCAAATGCCTCCTGAGGTGGCTCAGTACCCACCCCTGCAGCCGGCTTCCTGATGGTCTGTTTACACATCTGTCTTCTGTAGCAGACTGAGTGGTTCTGGAAGGATTGTAGTGACCTCCCCTCCCCTGTCAGTGCTAATCAGTGATTCTTGAATGAATGGTTAAAGGATGAATGAATTCTTAGACATCCACCCCTCACCAGGCCACTTGCCGAGGCTACAGACATGAGACGGAACTGTTCTCAGAGCATCTGAGGGTGGTCAGTTCTGTGGGAAACACCAGGGAGGGGTTGAGATGGGCTGGCACTCCCTAGACAGGGCTTTGAACAGAGACTTGAGGAGGTGAGGCACAGGCCTCCTGGAGAGGAACGCTCCCAGGAGTAGCAGGTGCAAAGGCCCGGGGGTGGGGGAAACAGGGACACAAGCGGCTGCAGCCCAGGAAGGACTGATCCCCTCTGTGCACCTCACAGGAATGCAGTTTCCCCTGTTCGTTGGCACTAGCCGTGAATAGAGGCAAAGGAATGACTCCAAGCTTAATTAATTCCAGCCCATCAGATTTGGAATTGTTTTCCTCTAGGCTGTGAACTGTTTGGTCTCTTCTCCAACCATGGCAACACATGAGAAAAACTGGTCTGGAGGATCAGCCTGCTAGGGTCCCCGCCCCTGGCCTCCCTGCTCCTGCACACTGAGACTGAGCTGGGCCCAGTCTGGGCCCCGCCAACTCTGCCCCTAGGAGCGCCTCAGTGATTCCTGCTGCTCAGCAGGTCTCCCGAAAAAAGCAGCCCTGGGGTAGTCCTGCGAGAGCACTGGGTGGAGGAAGAGGTGGGTCAGAAAATGTGTGGCAGCCAAGGTGTGTGTTACAGGCTGTGAGCAGTCCTGCCCACAAGCCTGCTGCGCCTGCCCCACAGCCAATCCCACACTTTCTCCAAGCTGGAGAGGGTGGAAGATAATAGGTACATCCACGAGATGTGGAGAAATCTCACTGGAAAGGAAGAGTCTGAGAGATTTATATTTCCCAAGAAGGTGAAATAGGATATCTGCTACACCCAGATCCAGATGCACACAGTCCACTTCCCTGCCTTTGGTTTTAGTTTTGTACGTGTGTGATGTCTGGAGCTATGGCGGCTACTTTGTGTCCATGAGTGAAGAGTCAGAAGTACTGCCGAGTTGCTGCTCTTCAGTACCTTAATGAGGACAGCAGCACCCTTGAACCCTGCTGTATGAGTCCCAGTCTGGCTCATGTGTATGCCCCTGACCCTTGTCACCTAACCACCTGAACCCCAGCTTATGACCTGTATGACTGTCTTCATTCTCTCTCTGTCTTTAAGTATTATTCTCTGTCCAAATGTCTCCTCCTGACCTTCTTCATCAGAACATCAGCTCCAGGAGCTTGGAGCTTGGGCTTATTCTCTTCCCCCATGTGTCAGCCTGGGAGCAGGACCCGGCAAGACTGGTGACCTGAATCTCTGTTTAGTAAATTCATTTGTGGCTGCCCCAACCCCTCTGTTGCCTGAGGCTGCACAGAGGCCAGGGTGGGTGAGAGGAAGCGGGACAGGGCTGTGGACTCCTCAGCCAGCCCACATGCTGGGCAGAAGCTGCACCCACTCCCGACACGCTTTGGGACCTCGTTACCATGTAACACTGAGACTGCACTAGAAAAACAACCAAGAAGAGATGGGCACTTCGCTTGTTCAAGGCATTTTTCGGAACCAGGGATTGAACTCAGGGAATTCCAGGGAAGCGCTTTTCAGGGAAGCGCTTATTCTACTGAGCCATCTCCCCAGCCCCTCAAGGCATGTTTTGAGAATACAGGCCAACGTCAGAGATGTCCAGAGAGAAGTCAGAGTCCATGCTGCGCTCTGGCTGTGCCTTCCCTACCCAGGTGACACATGAAGGCAGTCATTGACTTCAGACACATGTCCACATATATGTGGTGATGGAGTGCAGGCCCTCGGCACCAGGCTCACAGTCCCAATGCTGCAGTGGCCTCTTGACTGTGTCCCTCCCCCCGCTGCAGTATGGCCTTCTTGGAGAAGCCAGGGGATGCTGGAGCCTGTGGAGCCCAGGCTCAATATGAATGGGGACAGAGGACCTGACCTGGCCTGCAAAGCTGCCCACTGCACACAACCCAGCGCCCCTGTGGGCCCCCAGGCAGGTGAGCAGCCAGAGCCGCTCTCAGGAGACAATCCTGGCCTGAACTGGGATGTGGGGGGCAGGCGCTCCTGGTGCTCAAATGCCACTGCCTGCGCAGGCACAGGCCTCTCACACCCCCCAGGCCACCCGCCCAGTGCTACAAGGCTGGGCCAGGCAGTGACGGATGGAGGGGGAGGCCCTGTAGACATTCCTGCAGCAGATAAATGGCCAGGCAGTGGTGGAGAGGTGCTCTTGAGAGGCAGGGGATGAGGGGCCTCTGTATATAATAAAGGTGAGCGAGTGTCAGCCAGACATTTTTATGCTCTTCCGGAGGCCCCAGCTGCCTCCCGGCCGGAAGGAAGCATGAGACTCTTAGCAAGTGGCTGAGGAGGTGCTGCTTTGAGCAGGTGAGGGATACATGGGGAGGGCATGCTTGGGCACAACCTTGACTCCCCACCCCAACTCACCCCATGCCCTCCTCTGAACTTCCGGAGGTGCCAGCAGATACTTTGGTAACTGGCTAGTGAATCCTGAGCCATTTCTGGGGCATTTGAAGTGCAGGCCAGCTTCTCAGGTACGTGGCTGAGGACTCCCACTAACCAGGATCCAGCCAGCCTGGGGTCCAGGGCCCAGGGCCATCCAGGACTGCCCAGCCTACTCTGTCTTGCATCTTAGAACCCAGCTCATCAGTCCATGACCTTGTGGCTCTGGGCATCCACAGCCCCTGTGTATAGGTACAAATGACACACAATACACCCCAAGGGACAGGGGTCAGGTGACCCAGGAAGGACTCCAGGCCTGGTACTACTGGCCACCTGGATCCTACAGAGAGCACACACTCTGTCCTTTGTGACCCTCCTGCAAAACACTAAGGTTATCATTCCTATTCTTCAGAGGGGTACACTGAGGCACGAGACATGAACAGATCTGCTCAGGTTGCAAGGGGCCAGTGCTCGTATTTGTTTCCATGCGCACCCAGGGATAAGTGTGGAATCTTTGCAAGCTGTAGCCTGGCCCCCTCAGCCAGCCCCGAGTGCCCACTAAGTGAACACTGAGCAGCCTTCTGGGGAGGCAGGAGGATCAGATCCACGTTTGCTCTGAAGAATTCCCCCATGCTGAGCGCCAGGCAGGGGCTGGAGAGCTCAGGGCATCTGGCAGTGCAGAGGGCCACTGGCCGTGTGCTGCCCAGGAGTGGATGAAGCAGTACATTTTCCACTTTTTTTTAGTGCCAACCCCAGCCTAATGCCGAATCAGTATTCTATGCTGGAATCAGCATTAGGACACCACTCCTAAAGGTCTACAGCTGAGGAGCGCAAGGAGCCTGGGTCTTTGCAGCCCTGGGCCGTTCCATTCTCTCCTCTTGCTTCACAGATGCTACTCCTGCTTGGGCTTGGACGGCCCCCGGGTGCCCTTGGGGGTGGGCAGTGATCCCCTCTCTGGATGAGGCTGGAGCCTGCTGTACCTGCAGCAGCCCCTCCTGGCTTTTTAGCCTTGAGCAAGGGTCTGCTCCATCTGTTCCTAAGCTGGGGAGGTGACTCACAGATAGGACCTAGAACCAATTCCTCCATGCTGAGACCTCTGCCCTTGGGTGGTAAGAGGGGTGGCAGTTTCAGGTTAGGGCTGGTGAGGTCAGTATTGACAGTGGTAGTTCCAGCACAGTCTTCCCAATGTTCAGAAGTGACAGACACAAAATTCCATGCCCCAGGGTCCCTAGGTTGCTGAGCTTAAGAGCTTTCATGGGGCAGGGCCCACATACTGGGCCGCCTTCATGTCCCATGTCCTCACAAGGGTTTAGCCAAGTGGCATCAGTGAGAGTACAGTCCTCATGCTCTCGGATGCCAGATACAGCATGTGCCTCTCACGGGATGCTGGTACACAGATGATGCTCCCTTCGGTGTCAGGGAGAGCAGGTGTTGCTCACCTGGGTGCCAGCACAGCAGGGGTATCTCTCCCTGGGATATCGGGTACAGCAGGTGCCTCTCCACTGGTGCCAGGTGCAGTGGGTACTTCTCATCTGGGTGCCAGCTCAGGGGGTGTCTCTGATCTGAGAACCAACTGCACCAGGCAATTCTGACCATCACCAGCAATCAAAGCAAGAGCTGAAGAAGAACTGTCTTATCTTAAATGCTGAGTTTACAGTGCAATATTTGGTCCAAAGTCCAGAAAATACCCAAGGTCACTATTGACTGATCTTCCATCTCAGACCTCCACCCTCTGCTGTGGGCTGCCTCTTGGCTCTGATTTCTGAGTGCCTGAGATGCGGTGGGCTCTCCCTTCCCAGCTGACCTCAGATCCCTGAACGCACACCACAGAAGTCGCCTTTGCTGGCCAGCAGGGGCTTGGCCCACTTTGGGGACACTCACAGCCACACACCCGCCCTTGGCCACAGGTCAGATTTCCATCTGCTGTCATTAGGCAGATGTCAAACTCGAAGGAACACGAGTAATTTGGACAATTATGGCCTCTATTATTGCTTCCTCTCCTTAAACAGGGGCCAAATTATTCACTTAAACACAACCACCAGTTGCTCCCCACAGGCGGAAGGAACAGCGGTGGAGGAGGAGGGAGGAGTTGGGGGGCAGGGAAGGGTTCTGAGACTCACCAGCCCATCTGTTGGTGACTGTCCAGCAGGTTGGGCACTTTCTGGGTGACACCTTGACATTGCTTTGCTTGGGATGAGGCGGGAAGGGGCCAGTGAGCTCCAGCCAGACCCTGTGAAGCCAGGTCAGAACTGGGTGAGCTCCCAGGCCAGCATAGCCGTGTCCCCTGGAATCCTGGCACCCGGCAGGGTGAGCGCCCAGTGCTGGCTGCCAGGGAGGGGACAGTCCATCCCTCAGGGGCCACTGAGGTGGCTATTCCACTAACTTGGGCCAGCAGCTCCAGGCCATAGCTCCCCAGCTGGGTGAGAAGGGGCAGGGGTGAATCCCACTTGGGAGAGAAGGAGAGTGTAGAGCTGTCCAGTTGCTCAGAGCCAACCATAGCCACACGCCACAGACAGAGGCAGTAGATAAGTCACTCTAATGTCACCAGCACTGGACAGCACCTGCTGAGTCCTGCACCATGTACGGTCCACTCACTGAATTGCCAAGCAGCTCTTTGGCACATGAACTGATTTTCATCACCTTTACTTAATAGAGAGACTCACTGGCTTGCCAGGGTCTGCAAGAATCTGAGCCTCTTATAAGCTGCAGGCTGCTGTATACACAGGCCTGTAGGCTCGTGAAACTTGGCTGCTGACCAGCCCCACACAGGTCACAAACTGGGGACCTTGTCAGCTCTGTGGGCCCCAGGCAGCAGGGGTAGGCTCTGCGTCTGGTGAGGGACTCAGAGGACCCAACACCCCCCAGGGGGATCAAGCAGAAGGGGCAGTTTTGTGTGTTGAGGGGCTGAATTATCTTAGGGATCCCTGGGACCCTAGGACCCTTGAGGTTGAAACTGAGGTCATATCCATCTCCAGGAAGTCTCCTCAGGGTGGCCCAGCAGGCCAGAACAAGAGTTCCCCAGAAAAGAGGCCAGGAGGATGGGGCCACACTACAGCAAACAGGTACCAGTAGTCCTTGTATGTGGGACCTGGGCCACTCTCAGTGGTGCTGAGGAGTATGTGGAGGCCAGGATGTTAATGCTACTCATGGGTAACTTGAGCCATGTGGTGCATCCCCTCCTTGGTTCACATAGCTGCCACAGCACCTGCCTTGGTCTCTGTGCCTAATACCAGTGCCTGATGCGCACAATTAACAAGCTTCATTACTGAGTGTTGATTCACCTGCAAACACCCACGTCTGTTTCTAACTTCCTCCCCTGGTGTGAATTTACAGCCCCAGAAAATGTTGCTGGGATGGGGTTTGGAAGCTCTGGTCCCCAGTGGGCTACACAGAGAACTGAGGGCACAGAAGGGACAGTCAGCCACACTAAAGATATGTGACCACGGACAAATAGAAAAATGGCCAAACCTCTTGGAAGTAATGATAGTGCTCACCTAAGGCATATCCATAGCTCGGGGCCCCAGAAACAAGACCCACTTTTATTTCTTAGGTTCTAGGGACTGGAAGTTCTGGGTCAAGGTGTAGGTGGATTTGGCCCCTGCTGGGGGCTCTCTGTCCTCTTGGTGGGTCCTTATGTGGTACAAAGAACTCTGGTGTCCCTTCCTTTCATAAGGGCACTGATCAGCTGAGCTGAATTACTTCCTGTGGTAGTTGATTGTGGTAGTTGACATTGTGTCAACTTGGCTGAATTGGCTCAGGCAATTCGGAGTGTGGGGGCCCAGCCCTGCAGGCGGGCAGGGCGCAACCTGGGGCACTATTGGGCCAGCACTGGAGTGTGATTGGTTCAACCCTACGGCCATGGGCCACCCCAGAGTGACTCAGCACAATAAGTGTATATAAAGGAATTGAGGAAGTCTTCTTTTCACCCTGTCCTGCTTC
>NDGN011132311.1:0-15000 GCA_002564285.1 Tympanoctomys barrerae | reverse complement strand
TACATAGAACTGTTACCCTCAGGCCCTCTGAATTTTTTCAGTCAGCTTAAGATTTACACAAGGCAATTCTTCATTTTTGATAAAGTTCTGAAGGCTCCCGCAGTAGCCGCTTAAGGTTCATTAAAATGTAATTAATTAATGATTTGCTGCTGAATAGCTGCTGACTGCGGTTTTCTTTTCACTTGTCGGACAGCATGAGTCGCAGTTGCCAAGCCGACAGGGAAACTATGTGCAGACTGTAGTACCTATTGACGAGTGCTCCAGTCTGCGGGCATTTGCACAGGGCCGATCCTGGGTCCAGTGCAGGCTGCAGGGCTGCACAGGCGTGTGCGGGCCACCTGCACTGCACTAGTGCCTCCAGCCCTCCACAGACGGACCTTCCGCTCACGGGTTGCATTTAAGTGTCTGTGTTTCTCTTGAAATAGCAATGATAAATCCCTGTACACAGAAACCTTAGTGTTATTCCAGGTTTTTTTTTTTCCTTTTTACAGAAATCTAAGAATATGAGCTCTTGAATTGAAAAGTGAAAATGTCTTCTGAGTATGTATTTGATGTGCAGGGTGTGTGTGTGTGTGTGTGTGTGTGTGTGTGTGTGTTCCTGTGTGCCTTCCCTCTTATTTGTCTTGTTAAGGAAACTCTCATTTTTTCTTACGTGACTTCAACACTTCCTTCTCTTAAAACCCAAGCAAAGGTAAAATGCCCCAGCTACCCTCAGTGTTCACTGTTTGGAATTCCTGCCCCCACCGCACAGGCCAGGAACACAGCCTGTATATTTAACTCTAAGGAATTCACATAAAATTCTGACATGTTTTTATTGTGGATATAGGGCAACTATTCTGAACTTATAAAATTAACTGCTTTCAAATATTTACAAGGAAAGGAAATACGGTTTAACCTCTTCTCCATTTGCTATCTTCACTGGTGTTTTTGCTCTTAGCAAAGTTTTATGGAACTTACTTCTTTGTGATGTTATGCTTTAAAATAAAAATCAAAACCCAAACTTTTTGTTTATATAAGCACATATTTTCTGATTCTATCTATCACATTTTAGAGATACAGAATCTGACAACTAAAATTTTAGTTTACATTGTAAATGAAAAATGGTATGCAGGCATATTGTATTTTTAAATCAGAAATAAGACAAATTCAATAGCTCTTTGAAGGTACCTAGAGAAGACCACAAATGCAATCTTAATTCTAAAATTAACTGTTCTGGACAGTAATAAAGAATTATATGACAAAATCAGTGAAGGCTATGAAACTATTTCATCTGTAACAATATAAGGAAATACAATTTGCAGATGATAGATACTTCTGAAATTTAGGAAGTAGTAAAGGAATAATTTTGGATTAAGAAGCAAAGCCTTCAATTTTGCTCTGCCTATGTGGGTGTAGTTGAAAACTCCGCACAGTTTCCATTTTTACTCTGTATTCCAATCATGAGCCTTGCCTGGATCTCACACAACAACAGAGCAAGGGCTGCATCATGTTGCACAATGATGGTTATTAGCTTCTCAATAAAGAAAACTAAATATTCTGCATCATTTGAACATATTGAAAAATCATACATGTGTTAAACACAGTACCTGCTGTTTTATCCAACACCATCAAAAAATGCAGAAAAGTTCTCATTTTGTTTTACTATGAATATGGATAGATAGATTTTTTTTTTTAAATTTTGGGGAAGGGTCTACAGGGTATTCAGGGTGGGTCTCACTACTACATCAGACTCATAGTGATCTACCTGTTTACAGCCTCTCAAGAGCTGGGATTACAGATGCACCACCACACCCAGTCTTAATTGCAGTCTCAGCACCCCCTGGGGGCGGGGCCAGCACAGAGGGCCTGGGGATTGAACCCCGGCCCCTGAGTCTGCTTGTAGGGGCTTTAATCTGCTGAGCTAGTTGGCCAGTTCTTTCACTATGAATTTATTTTTGCAGCACATTTTTTAACTGATTGTTATGCCTACTCATTTCTTGTATATGGTATTTAATCATAATAGCTGAAAATTGTCCAAGAATTAAATTCCCAAGTTTATCCTCTGTTTTTTTCCATTCATTTACAAATCCTTCACTTGGGCTGGGGGGAGGTCTCTTATAGCTACAATTAGCATCCATAACCTAGCCACATTCATATTACACAATGATAAGATGCTATGAAATCCTCTAAGAGCCTTCTAAGAAGTGGAGCAAGTGGCTGCTTGCCACAGACTGAAAATGATGGAAGATAGTCACAGCAACTCACTGGTGCAGCCAGGTACCCACCATTGATCTATTTAAATCCATCTCCTTTGTGTGTTTTTTGGCCTACTATAGTGATTCTCAAACTTTGATATGTATAAAAATTACATTGAAGCCTGTTAAAAATGTCTCCTGGGTGTCTCTTACAGAGATTACTGTTCAGCAGACAGCATAGGTCTCACCGATTTAGATTTCTCTCAAATACCCAGATAAGGCCACCGTGCTGTTTTGAAGATCACTGGGCTGCTAGTATAGAATTTATAAGTATTTACAGCTTAGTCATCTTCGTGGAGCTTCTGTCAGGAATCCACAAGTGTTTTAGCTACTACCTAAAGATTAGAAGTAAAAGAAAGCAATACTTCAAACCTCATTGTAATCATTTGTAAATCCTTGTTCAGAACACCTTAGCCCTAAACAAGTGCTTCAGCAGAAAGGTTTTCATTCTGTCTGTGGCTTCTCCATTCAGTGCTATACAACCTCATTTGAAAAAGGATTTTTCTGACGTTTTGGATCATAAAAACTAATAAACATCACTGATGTAATAAAATTATATATATATATATATATATATATATATATATATATATATATATCTTAGTCTCTTTTTTCCCTTAACCCTTTCCTTAATTTCAACCTATTTTAGTGAAAATATTAACATAAAAATTGATGAAAATATAGCACAACTGATAAAGTGCTGCAGCAATAATATTCACATTATATTAAGAGAACTTATCATTTCATCATACACCCTAGCCAAATTATTCTAATGCCAGGAGAAAGCTGTAGAACTTCATTATATACAAATTGCATTAGGTAACCAAATATTCTTCAGGTCCAGTATAATACATAGGTCTATGACAGATCTGTAAAGATATAAAGAGGATGCAGTAAAGACACACAATTTGTAAGGCAATATCATAATCCTTAGAAAATCATTTCTGGCAACTCTTACAAGCAATTTCTATTATACTATGGATTTAGTATATACTAGTTAAATAACTGATTTAAAAGTGAACCTTGATTAATGAAACAATACCATAATACTTTTAGTTTTAAGGTAGCAATTCTAAGTCAGCAACCAAGATAACAAAATTTTCTTCCCCAGTCATTGAAATGGAAAGATCCAGAGCTCTTCATGACAGTATGTTTATGTTACCATTTTGTGGCAGTTAGTTTCCTAAACAAAGCCACATAGATCTGTTCCTGTTCTCTGTGGTTTGTAAATTTGCTGGATCTAAATCTATACCATTTCCTGTATTTTTAGCAAAAACAGTGTATCTGCAATAAATAGTTGGGTCATTAGAAAGGGACCTCTTCAAAGATAGACCCTATACAATTAAGTAGAAATGCTTCTAAAAATGTTGGATTGGTTAACTTTAAAGTATCTGGCATCACAGTAGACCACGTACATATGTCATAGAGCCCAATTTGGGGAGGTAGATTCATCATATCACTACCACTCTATACGTTATTAACATGTTCTGTGTTCCGTAAGGTTTCAGACATATTTTTAAAAGTCAACATTACAGGCCATCAAGATAGCTCAGCAGGCTAAGCACCTGCTTAGGCAAGCACAGGGACCGGGCTTTGATTTCCAGCACCATGGACAGGACCTGCCCCACCCCCAGGTGTGCTGAGCCAGTCACGGGGTCTGGGTGTGATGGTGCACACCTGTAATCCCAGCGCTAGAGAGGCTGAAAACAGGAGGGTTATTAGGAGTCCTGAGCTGCATAGTGAGACCTGTACCAAATACCTTAAAAAATAGATACATCAATAGATAGACAGATAGATAGATAGATAGATAGATAGATGATAGATAAATAGATGATAGATAGGTAGACAGATTATAGATAGATAATAGGGGGTAGATAGATGATAGACAAATAGATGATAGATTGATAGATAGATAGCTCTAAAGGAGATGGGATATGCAGAGGGAGGAGATTAAGAAGGAATCCAGTTGAATAAAATGGATTTTATCATTGATTAAATGATGTTTATTATATAATTGCTCCAAAGTTTTTTATTTTTCTAAAACTAAAATCTTAGAATATGTTTAATATCTACAGTATAACAGTGTACTGTGACTGCTGATGGTGTCAGTGAAAAACACTTGGGAAGCTTAACAATAACTGAGATCCCTCTTCCAATGGTATCCTCTCTCTGTACAGAATGTCAAAGGGTTTAGTTTTGTCAGTAACATTCCATTTATCATCTATGGAATGATAAATGTCTTCAAGTGGGGAAGTTTAAGGCTAAGTGTCACTACTCATAGTCATCGTATTTCAATAAATGAAAATTTAACAGCTGGACATAGTAGCATATGCCTGACGTCCCATCACTTGGGAGGCTGAGGCAGAAGGATCACCATGAGTTAAAGGCCAGCCTGAACAACATGACAAGACCCTATCTCAAATGAGTAAATAAGTAAATAAATAAATAAAATGTTTATTTGTTTTTTAGGCATCAAATGAATAGAGGTACCAACTCTCCAAGGTGAACGTAATCAGCATATACTACAAACATATACTGATAAAAAAAATTTTAAAAGCTAAGGTCATATTGAGTCTCTTTAAATACTTTATTATGTCATGCATGTATCCATTCCAACTTATTTGTAAATAAGTATCCATATTCTTTGGGAAAATTTAATAAGCCAATTAAAAGAAAAATAAATTAATAATACATTTAGCATTATATTATTCTAATATAAAAATGTCCTAGAGTCTAATAAATGATAAACAACACTTGAAAATATGAACTATGCTACAAAGTTTCTGAGTAAATAAATTCTCTCCATATTATGCATATCTAGTGGAGGCTGGGGTGTGGCTCTGTGCAGAGATCTTGCCTAGCATGCAACAGGCTCTTGGCTTGATCTGCAGCACAAAACTGAAAAGATCATAATTCGAGTTTATTTTTAAAAACATAACTTTCTTTTACAATGCAAAGTATACTTCTTAAGGAAAGATGTTGAGGCAAAACACGAGTTCCACATCACTTAATAATAATGACTGTTTCTAGACGTCTGCTAATGATTTGGCACAGTGCTGTTTTATTATTTATCTCCATAAATGTTCCCAACAACAGTGTGAGGCTGAAGTCCATTTTGAAGTGGTGAAAATGGAAGCTAAAAAATTTAGCAACAAATTAAAAATGAAAAAGATAGGGAAACAGAAGAATTTTAACTCAGTTCTCCTGGCTCAAAGTCAGTGGCCTTCCTCATTATATTAAAGTTCCGATTCACTCAATACATTGTATGTTCGTCATGATAATTATAGAGAATACTGTTAGGCATGACCTGGAAGCCATGAGCGTTTTCCGTAACACTGGACAGTGACATAAAAGATGAATTGCAAAACCTTTCTGGACTTTAATTGCGAATTATCAAGTTGATGCATTAGTCAAAAAATGTTGTTTTGTTTGGTAGCTTTGAGACAGGGTCTCACTATATAATTTAGACTGCTCTTGAACTCACTGTGTATCCCAGACAGGCTTGGAACTCTCAGCAATTGTCCTACTTCATCCTCTTAAATACTAGGAATACAGGCATGTATATCACAACACACAACTCTAGTCCAATTTTGATGTAGCTTGATTTTATCTTCTTTAATGATAGTCTACATTTATTTGCTATGCCACAGTGTAAATCTTAACTTCACTTGCATTGTTTTTTTTCAAATTTCTCTTTTAAACCTATGGATACCTGATGTATTTATTTGTTATTGTAGTGCTGGGAATCAACCCAGTGCCTTACGGATTCTGGGCAAATATTCTATTCAGGGCTACAGGCCTAGCTCAAGTTAAGCATATTACTATTTTTATCTCTTATCTCCTAGAAGGGAACAAGCTTAAAAAGAATATTATGAAGAGAAATGAAGTTTTTACAACTTCCCAGAAGAAATATGCTTTTCAAATTTTCTACTCGCCTTCAATTATCATCATGCCCTCTTCATTATGAGGTCTTGTTAGAAGTGTAAATTGTATTGTAAAGAGATACTTCACTTCTGCCTTCAAGAAACTTACTGTCTGACAAATGTCATCAGAAATAGAGATTTTTTTAAATTTCCAGTTACAGAAGAAATTTCGTGTTAAAGATAAGTGGGAAATAGTTGGCTTTGATCCTGTGATATATTCAACAATATTGCAAAGTCATTTGTTTGTTTCTGGCTATTGTCATTTTGGCAGTAGTGGGGGTTTCTGGGAATATAGCAAAAATGTGTGCGGTTCCTTTTTGAAATATTTATTAAAGCAGCACAGTTAAAGATCACTCATGCAAAAGAGGAAAGGAAGAAACCCAAAATTTTGAATTAGTTGATTTAACTGGGTATTCAGTGTTGCAAAGAATGCTGCTAGATATGTTTGTTCTTACATAACATGTTCATATCATGTATGATGTTAACTATATATTACCTCCTGGAAACTGTAAGCATCTTTGCAGAATTTTCTAAACTTTTTTAGAATTTGTGTAATTTCCCCACTAACTATTTTAAATAAAATAATAAGCAAAAATATACATTTGGAAAACATTGTCCAAAATGTAATTTCTTTTAAAAATATTTTATTGATTCTTGCATAGTATTGTATTACTTTTCAAAATTTGAATAATAAAAATTATTTTGAAGGTCACATCTATTAAAAGGATAGTAGATTCTTTTCCAAAGAAGTAGTTTGTGTCTTGCACTCACCTTTATTTAGTCTCTATAATACACTGCTTTATGCTCCCCTGCCATACACCAATAGTTTTCACAAACTAAGCCCTACTTCACCTATTTACTACTAATGTTTGCTTAGTGTCTACAAATGTGTGCTAACTGTGGTGCCTCAGACATTCATTAGAGTTTAGAGTTTGCACTTAAGGAGGACAATACCATTGTAAATGAAAATGACCAGTAGCCAAAGGGAACATATAATTGTTTGTAATTAAACAAAAGTGTTGCTGAGTTAATCAGATTCACTTCTTAACATACTTTAAAGCATTGCTGTCTTGTCAAAATGAAGACTTTCAGTTTCCTGTGTCTTTGGAATTTTTCTTAATTGGTAATGAAAACTAAGCAAATTACACCATTCACATTCTTTAACCTACTTCAGTACAATAAATAAGTGAGGTATGTTTTGATCAAAGTTTTCACTGGAGTATCCATTTAACTTTTCACCAGTTTTATAATTAACAGTTTGTACAGGCATTTGCCTGTTTACAGCCATTGCTCTGGAATGCCCTGTTGGTTGCAGTCATTTTTATTTTAATTAGAACACAAGCACACTGCAACATTCCATCCTTCCCTTGGTGAACACCACTGGTTTGATAAAATTCTTACGAGGGAAAGAATTTTCACTATAATTTAATGAAATTTTTCTTTCAATTAAAAGCAAATCAAAGAACTAGAAGTATTTGCAGGGCTGCTGAAATAAAGGGACTGTCATGATGTTGCAGCAAGTCATGTTGCTAGAACCTGTAGGAGGACACCAGGTTCAAGTGGACCAATTCTTAGGTTTTCTAAACTTCAAGAACTTACCAGATTTTTCTGTGAAAAGGGAAAGAAGTCACAACGATAAGAAAATCTGAAGTTGTGTCAAGCAAATTATCTTTTCGTTATTAGTGGCTAGTTTGTAAATATCAAAGATCCACTTATTGTAGTGCTGGAAGCTACATTTGCATGCTGATGAAATGCAAGGGGATGGCTGTGAACTACAGGGTTATCTCTAGTGCAGCAGTGGGGAGCTCCAGAATCATACAGTTGAGCATCTGACCGACTCAAGAGTCCAAGCTGCGGACCTCTTCTATTCACTTTCTTTACAACAATTAAAATATGCAAAGTGATAATTTTCCTTAAGTAGCCTTAAATGTGCGATCTATTTAAATGTGAAGAAAATTGCCTGAAGCTTCTGGTGTGAGGGACAAAAAAGAATAAATTATGCAAATAGCAGAAAAGGACTCTACCACTTGAACGCCTAATTTTCCTGTAATAAGCATACTGTTTCATTTAATTTTTTGCCTCTTATTAAAAGTGACAGTTCTTTTGCACTGTCTGATGGTTATATCTGACACAAGCTAGGGAAATGACTGCTAGACTAAATGCTAAAGCATTTTGGTAGCTTTTTTAGATGATGGTTACATTCACAAAGTAATTATGCACTGAAGAGTAGAGAAATAAGGTTTAATTACACAGTAATCGCTTCTGATGGACACGGCAGAAGTGTGAACACCGCCAGACTGCAATCCATCAATGACAAACCCCTGGCCACTTTTAATTCCTTCTCATTTGCATCACAACCTCCGCACCAAGTTGCACAAATGCTGTTAAATGTTAATAGGAGCTGTCTCTCCACTCAAAATGAATGCTTAAGCTGTTTCATTTTTTTTCTCCTCCACCTCAGACCTTCAAAACCAGCTCCTCTCTGAGAGCAGGCATTAAGCACAGAGCATGGTGCGTGGTCACTGTTGTGCTAATTGGGAGCAACACTTAAAGTTTTATCTCTCAAGCGCTAATAATGCACACTGCTGACAAACCAGTGAATAAGTAATGTACTTGGAGGAGAGGGGGGAAGAAAGGCATGCCTAGAATGAAAAATGCAGTTGGGACTGCTGTTCAGTGACTAGCTATTTGATTAGGCCCTGTAGTCATATTTAATCCAGATCCTTAGGGAACATAGACAAAATTACATCTTCATCTCATCAAACATTCAGCCATATTTAAGTATTCAGCTGATCAAGCTTTTATTGTTTCTCTTGCAGCAACATGGAGACAATGTTGTCCTGCATTCTTCATCCCAGAGGCTGGCAGAGGAAAAGCCCGCTGAGCCCTGGGCTTGCTTTTTATAGGGCTCAGTGTGGTTAGGGAATCCCAGTAGCAGAGAATAAAATCATTTCTGTTACTCGGCACTCATGCTTGAGTTGATAAAACCTCTAGTCTTCAACTCTGTTTGTACAGTCTTTAATACTCAATCTCATTTTTTTCATTAAAAAGAAAATGCTATTCCCCCACCTGGTCTTTAAACCCCATCTATTTCCTGGGACAGGTCTACATCATTAAACTGCAGATGGTTCTTTTTCTATTAAGCAGCAGGTATCATTCTTGTCCTGACAGGAGGAGTCTCCACCTGCTGCCGGGCCCCAGATACCTCCAGCTGACTGCTTTACAGAACAGCAAAGGTAATTTGTAAGCAGTATGCTAAGTTTAACAGAGGACTCTAAGATGTGACAAAAGAGCCATTTTCTGCATGAAGATTGAGAATTATCAACACCTTTCGGTGCATAATAGTTAAGCCTTTATCACTTGAGGAGCTGCTGATAAGGTTAAGAACACTAGACAAACTGCTCATTAGTGGAAAGGTTTGCCTTTTACATTAAAGACTGCTGGGTACTGAAGTTCCTCTAGCGAGCAATACATCCCTGGCATTTGAAAGGAATGAGCTGATCAGTGTACATAAATGAATATGGAAAAGGAGACCTGGAATGTTCTAATAATGTTAGTGAGGTTTTCTCAAGCTTAGAAAATGATAAGCCTGTGAAGTGTGTTCAAAGGCAGTGTGATCTGGTAGGTATAGCCCTAGATTAGAAGTCGCAAGACCTGTCCTCCCCCCAACCTTTCACCACTGGCAATCTGTAGGACTGTGTGGAAATAATTCACACTTGAAAAATCTAAAACCTTTTATAAGAGAGATTCAAATGTGGACTATCAGGATTCATTAAGTTCAATCAGTAAGTAATGTAAATCAGTTTTTAAGTTATATGCTGAAATATTGATGATAAATCTAGAAGACAAAAGATTAATTAGAACCCAGTCATTCACTTTTTGCTAGTGAGTTGGATTAGGAATTATAAACTAAAATCTAATCCCATTATTTTCAAAGTCCTTGTTGAGCAGAGGAATGAGACTGCTTATTTCTATATGCCTGCTCTATAAGTGTCATATAAATAAATGGTGAATACTAATTTTTAGGGAGTTATTTATCAAACACACACTTTCTTAAGGTTAAGCCTATTAATGATCATATAAAGCAATAAATATTAGCCTCATTTAAAGGTGTAAAAGCAAAAGTTCAGAGTTTAAGTCAATTAAAAGACACATGATGAAGTAGTGACAGTGAGTCTGAATTCAAGTCTGTCTGATTTTAAAAGCTCTGCATTTCACTGTGTTTTGAGGTTGAATTCTATGTGTACAGAGAAAAACAAACCAAACTGAATCTGCTTCTATTTCTTTCCCTCTCTGACTGTATGACTTTAGTCCAATTCATCAATCTCTTTCTTTTGCCTACTTAACATGTGTATAAAATCCCATAAGGGAGACCACGGCTTAACTTCTATCACATTAGAAACAGCTTAGCCTACTGATGCTATCAGGCCAATGCTGAGGAGCTGTCGTTAGAAACAAGGCTTTCTACTTAATTTTTCAGATTAAGTGTAACATTTAAAATCCACTCCCATTTGTAGGAACCCAGGGCATATCAATGGAGAAATTCTTACCCCACCTCTCAATAAAATATACGATTGTGAGCAGTGTTCTTTTCAGACATATCCTTCTCTACACATGACTGTAAGTACCTTAAGGCATAGTTGAGGTAGGGTGCTGGCCTACACCAAAAACTTCATTGGTTCCATCTTAGAAGCTGCTTTCTTTCTTCAGTAGCCATCCTTCCCCTCAGCACCTGTTCTTCATCACTAGAGGGATGAAGTTGCAGAAGGAAGAGTTGAAGGACTGGATGGATTCAAGGGAAGACAGGAGAATGGAAAAATAAGGTGTATTTTTCATAGGTACAAAGTTGCTATGAAAATGTGATCATTATGTATGTCAAAAGTGTGTCAGTAAAATTAATTTTTAAAAAAGAAGTAAAGACTTAGAAAGGTTTCCAGAAATCAGTGATAAAGGAAGAGGGCAGCACAGCTGAATCCCTTATACTGGCAGAGAGAAATACAAGTTGAGGATGCATCCATGCTGAAAGAGAAAGAGGAAAATCATAATGCATTTTTCCTTATAGCAATCCTCTTTCAGTTAGCTACATTATAATGTTTATAGTGGTTATAAGTTTCCCAGCCAGCTTCCTTCCAAACCTATTTCAGGTCCTTCTGAGATATGGCAAGCTACTTTAATCACAGGCCCAGAACCTATGTCCCCTCCTGCAAGAGTTAGCAGAGGTCCCCACGCCAGCTGGCATCTACTCCAGTGATTCCATGTTCCAGGATCTATCCACGGCAATCAAGTAATAAAGTTATCTGTCTTCTCTTGTACTACTGCCTTATTTTATTTTATGTATTTAGTACAGGGTCTACATGGTCTCACGAGGCAAATCAGACTGATAATAATCCTCCTGTTTTCAGCATCCCAAGCATTGGGATTACAGGCATGCTCCATCACGCCCAGTCTCAACCCACAGCTCAGTGCACCCCGGGCATGGGGCCGGCACTGCAGGCTAGGAATTCAATCCCAGTCCCTGCATCTGCCTGAGCAGGTACTTTAGTCCATTGAGCTACCTGGCCAGCCCTTGCTACTGCTTTAATAGACTTAAAATTCTCATTTTTTCATCTTAAAAGAAAAGTTGCTGCCAGCCTATGAGTTAACCATTTGTCGATTTATTTCACAGAGATTTCACTTGATCATGTAGTCAAGATGATTATGATTTTAGGCTTATGTCTGTCTGCACCTCCAGACTATTGATGCCTTTAGGTCAAGGCACCTCCTACTCTGTACTTGTCTTCTGTACAGTAGCATAGTACCTTGAGTCCTTCTCAAACCAAAAGCTACAAACCATCTTTCTAAGGTAGTGGTAGAAAGCAAAGAGCAAGAAAAAACACTAAATGATTATTTATAAAATTACAGTAGAAGGAAAGGTACATGAAGAGTCACTGGAAACTGGGGCTCTAATATTGTGAGGAAGAGTGATGGGAGACAGAGAGAAATTGTGCTGTGGGTGACTCCCCTATAGTTAAGCTCCTTTGCAACCCCTGTGAATCTCAGGGCAGCTGCGTGAGCAGGAGGACTGGACCACACATGGCAGAAATAAAGACGGTAAAACAGGGTCAGTCGAGAGAAAATTAACAAAGAAGGTGAAAATTATGGAATGAAGTTATTTACTGTTTTTGAAATAAACAATTGCCCATCGATTCCTGCAATGCAGAGAGCAACAATCCTGGTGATTACAGATTCTGGGGCATTCAAAAAATGCCTAATTTCACATAGTCCATTACCTATGCAGGGAAATCACTCAGTCACACTTTCCAACTATAAAAAAGGAATGAAGAGTAAGTTTATATTCATGATTTCCAATTAGAGTTGAAAATTACTGAATGCAACAAGTCTTACATTATTAATCTGTCTATAGAGGTAATTTAAAGAACCTCTGCAATGTCGTCAGTCTGCTGTGAAAATCCGTATGTCTTCATTCTGTTTCCTGTACCAACATTATAAAAGTTCTTCTGTACATAAAGATCTCTGAGTCAAAAGCGCCACACGAGTAGAGAGTGGTGCACGTATTATTAACCTTTCCGTCCTTGTTTCCTCATCTGTAATATGGGGTTAATGATATTTCTGTACTTCACAAGAATGTTGTACGAATTAATGTTTGTAAAGCCCTTTAAGATCCACGGATGAAAGATGCCATAAAAGTCCAAAGGTGAAAATATTATAGTTATTGAAATTGGAAACACCAGTAATGCTGGGAACTGAATATATATTTGGTTACAAGGCACCCTTTACATTATGAATTCACAGGCACTTACAGAAGCTTGCTATTTCAAAATTAATGTTTTGATATATATAAAAAAAATCCTTAAGAGACACTCCATATATGCTACAAGCCAAATGAGTATAATTTGTTCTTAAAAATAAATTTGGTAAAATACAGTTATCACTGTCCACATTATTTCCATGATTTTTATAAGTACTGCTATAGAATGTACTATATCTATATCCAAAATTATAATGTCAGATCATTCCATTTACTGTTAGAAAAAACAGTACATTCCATGTCAAAATGTGAATGTGATTTAATGAAATAATCTATATTTCTTATTACAGCTGTATTTTCATTTACATTTGAATCTACTCAAATAGTTTATAAATAGTAAGTACAAAATACCTAACAATAATGTTTTTGAAAGCAAAAAAACAACATATGTTATCAGCTGTCACTGATTGAACTAATTTCTATGTGGATATTCAAATGTTTTCTTAAAATTTATAAATAATTTTACTATCACTAAGATACTAAAAAGGGGAGCAAGTTTTCCAATATGGTGGCTATAACTTAAAAATACTCAAGTTTCACATGAGACATATGATGTGATTAGCTATTGAGCCAATAATTCTCTTAACAGTTCATCAGTCAGTATCACTATTTGGGGCACACCAAATATAAAGATTAGAGATACATGTGGGTATATCTTGTTTATATGTGGAAAAACTATATAGAAACATGAAAACCACTTTATTATTCAATGTCATAATTACCTCTAGAAAGTGGTTTGGGATTTGAGGAAGTTTGTAAGAGCTTTCATTTTTTTTATTTTCATAATTTTGTTTTAGCTGATTCTTCTAAATATTACTTTTTCAATCTTTAAAAGCTACAGTCACAGAATAAAAAAGTCTGCAAAACAAATAAAAATGAAGATTGATGAGAAAAAATCAAAGAAGTTAGAATTTAAATAACATTCAATTTATTATCAAACAGACTAAGAATAGAGGGCAAATAATTAAAGGGAGGATTCATTATCTCAGACTATAATTCGGTAGAATTAACATACACATGCATTTTTGTTTATTCATATCATTTCTTAGGGGCTTTTTCAGATTTAATTAGAAGGAATGTAATTTTGTTTCTTAAGCTATTTGAGCACGGTTTTCAACTAAGTACAGAAAAGGTTAACTTCAAATAATAGTAGCAAACCAGTCAAGGAAAAACAACAGAGTTCACAAGTCAAGGAGTCACACAAATGTTATATTTAGAAAGTCAAGAGCTTGACTTTAGCTGATTTTCCCCCAATTTATGGCAGGCTCAAGGTTGCTAAGCCCAGCCTCGAGAGCTCAAAGTCACTGCAGAGTTTATTGAATATTAGAGTTCAAAGACTTAAATGTGTATTTTAAAAGAAAAATTTGAAACCTGTGAGAGTATAAGTAAAATTTAGTACAAGGTCAGATGGGCCAGTATATTCTGAGACATTAATTAAGCAGAGAAAACTGTATTTTGAGGGAAAAATTTAAGATGTATAATGTCGTATCAAAAACTAGAAATTCTTACATATGAACACTTATAAATGGGATATTTCCTAGAAAATATGAGTAAATATGTACATATAATAAATAGGACTGGGATATGCTGTGACCTGATTTCATTTCTTTTATTCTAATAATAGTTTTACATAAATTTTTATTTGTTCTATGCTCTGGACTTCTTTTTAGTTTTGAATCTGAAAACTCCTTGTTAACATCTAGAAGGCCGATGCTGTGGGTGGGGAGATAGCGTAGTGGCTTAAGCGTCTGCCTGACAAGAGCAAGGACCCAGGTTCAATCCCAGAATGCATCCCGTGATGGGAAGCTGACACAGGAGGATCACTACATGTCCTAGTATTGTAGTGAGACCCTGTACCAAATACATACATACATACATACATACATACATATTTTTTTAAAAATAGAAAGAAAGACCATACTGTTCAAAGAGATTAAAATGTACTATAGGGGCTGAGGAAATAGCTCAGGGGAATAAGTGCTTGCCTGGCAAGCAAAAGGTTCTGAGTTCAATCCCTGGTACCAGAAAAAAAAAA
>NDGN011132297.1:0-11700 GCA_002564285.1 Tympanoctomys barrerae | reverse complement strand
GATAAACAGAAGTCCTAGCCAGCTCTGTACAGAACAATACGAGGAAATAGGATCAGGCTCAGTGAAAATGCAGACAGCAGCTCTTCTTTCAAGGAGAGCTGCTCAGGTGGTCCTCCACAAAGAAGCAGGCTCCGCTTCTGCCAGTCACACTGCTCTCACCTGGACCCTCCAGGTCTATGCTCGGTCCTGTGCCCCTCAATTCCAGGGACTCCTTGTGGTCTGTTCTACTGATGCTCACCATACTGGCTATGGTGACACCTATCTTCACGTCACGTAGACTTGCTCTCATGTCAAAGTCCCACATCCTTCCCCATCCCTCTGTGCCCCCAGCTCTCCCACGCAGCTGCTCCCGCAGGTCCTGTCACCCAGAGCGCCAGCCTCTGCTCCCATAAGCCCACTTTGCCTGTTTCAGTGTCCACACTACGTCTTTAAATCCTTCCCATCCAGAGAAGGTCCAGGCTTAACCAGTTCACCAATCACCGGTTGAATGCACAGGCCTCTCTGCAGTTTGCACGCCTCGCCGAGAGTCAAAGCTGAAGTGCCCACCAGTTCTGCTTTGTTCTCACTGCCATTTGGTGTGGAGGAAACTTTCCCAGCCATCCTGACTCAAATCTCTGTCATATGCTATACCTAGAAATTGTCAAAATATTTAACGGCTAGCTGCTAAAGGTTTAAAATTATATCAAAAGGTCTCAATTGTAAACAAAAATCCCTTCATAGCTGGGTGTGTGGTGCAAGCCTGTCATTCCAGCACTCTACACGTGAGGCAGGAGAACACCAAGGGCAACTCCCGTCTGGGCAATTTAGTGACTTAACACAAGGGGAGACTGAGGATTTAGCTCAGTTCACAGATCCTGAATTCAATCCATGTATAGCAGGAAAGGAAGGAAATAGAGAAGCAAAGAGGGGCAAAGAGAGAGCAGAGAAGGAGAGGGACAAGAGTGTCACAGGCACCACTTTTTGAATGTGAGATAGGGAACCATTTTACAATTGAAGATGATGTGCAAAATAACAATATACACAAAACACTAATAACACACAGCATAAGGACCTAAAAATCTTAGTTCATTCTAGAACATTCTTTTAGGAAGATAACTTACAAATGAGTTGAAATTGAAGAAAGAAATAACATGCAAACCTATTACATGAGTGTGTTTTTCTTGGAAAATGTTAGAACAAATATCTCTCTAGATACCCTGGCAGCAACCTCAGAGTACAATGTGCCACCTTCCTCTGGCTCTATGGATTTGCATGCTCTTGGGCTAACATGGCGATAAGGTAGTGTGGTTTGTGTTTCTTGTGTCTGTCTTCTCTTTAAGCAACCTCCTGTGTGGCTGCAGGTAGTTTCATCTCTCGAGTATCTACACAGGACAGATTGCTGGCTCGCAGGGTACATTGGTCATGAATAAACTGAGAACCCCCCAGCTGTTAGCCCATGAGGTGATGATTACTCTTTTCTACCTGAAGTTTATGAGGCTTTCAGGATCTCCACATCATCACCAACATTTTTTTGTTACCAGAAAGATTGATTCTTGTCCTTCTGGTGGGAGAGAAGTGGTCCCTCATTATGGGTTTATTTGCATCTCCGTGTGGAAAGATGATTTCAAGAATCTTTTCAAAAGTTTTTGATCATTGCATATTGTTCTTAGGGAAGCATGCATTGAAATCACTTGCCAGTTCTTTTTTTTAAAATTCTTTTTAGTGCAGGGTCTACAGGATCCCACTACACAGATCGGACTTATAGTGATTCTCCTGTTTGCAGCCTCCCAAGTGCTGGGATTATAGGCATGTGTCGCCACACCCAGTCTCATTCACCATCTTAGCGTGCCCAGGGTGGGGCCAGCAGGGCACACTGAGGATTGAACCTTGGATCCTGCACCTGTCGAAGCAAGTGCTTTAATCCACTGAGCTATCTGGCTGGTCCTCACTTGCTAGTTCTTAAATGTAGTCATCTACCTTCTTATTAGCATTTCACATGTATTCCTGGCATACATCTTATGAGAGATAAATTGTGTTTTTTACTCCCACTCTTTGACTTGTTCTATTCATCCCCTGAACTCAGTCTGCCCAAGTTCAAAAGTTATTATTTCTAAGTTGAACGTTTATATTTTTCTTTGTTATTCATGACATAGTACTTTGTCTAAGAATTCATTGCCAAATGTAAGGAATGGAGGTTTACTGCATCCTCTCTGAGTTTTATAGTTTGAAATTTTACATTTAATTCTGTGACCCATTTTGAGTTGTATTTTGTATACACTGTGACTGCTATTGTCACAATACCAATGCTGCTATTGTTGTGGCTGATAGTCCAACAATGACTCTTACTGAGATTTTTATTTCTCCCATGAGGGGTCTTAACATCCTCCAAGAAAGTCAGACTACCAGATCCACAAAATTTTTCAATATCTGGACTACTGATTTTATTCTACTGCCCCTTGTGCTTATCGCTACAATGATTTTTCACTGGTACAATTACCATTGCTTTTTAGTAAGTTTTGAAAATGGGGTTGTGATGGTTTGGGGTTTTTGCAAGGAGGACAATGCAATACAGGACACACATTGTATATGATTATTTTATAATAATCACCCAAAGAAACAAACACAAAGAGTGCAGGAAGTCTGTCCACATACTAAAAACCAAAGACTCCAGCTGGGGGCCTGGATCCCATGGTAATCTCCTGCATGAGTCCAGCTGAAGGCCTGGAGCTCATAACAGTGCCTCCACTAGTACTGTTGGAGGCCTAGAGCCCACAGCAATGCCTCATGCAGGCCTGTGTCATGGATCTCCACTGGGAAGTCCCACAGGTCATAGTGGAAGCTAGAAAGGCTATGCCAGCAGGATGAAGGATCTGTGCCAGCACACTGAACGATCTGCACTAGAGCCAGGAAGTGATGCTCAAAGTAGGCACCAGAGCTCCCCTGAAAAGGCACCACAGCCATCCTCAGCAACACTGAGGTCCTGAGCTCCTCCAGTAATGAGGAGGGCTTAGCTCTCTTCAGAAAGACCAACGTGATAAGCTTCACCAGGAGGCTGAGCAGTGCACCATCCTCTCCTCCAAAGCCAGGAAGCTCAAGGTGAAGACCAGAGCTCCCCTAAAGTAAACCATGACCTATCTCAGTGACAACAAGGTCCCGAGCTCCTCCTCTGATGAGAACAGCTAAGTTCACAAGGAAAGCCAGCATGACAAGGTCCTCCAGCAGAATAACCCAAGAGAGTCAGCAGCTCCCAGCAGCTCCTACATCTTCTCCAAACAGCTTTTCAGATAGCCTCCTTTCCTCTCCTCCCTTTCTACCTTTTATGCTGCTGGCAACCATCCTCGGGTGGGCCTCCCACACCCAGCTCCACTCTAGTTCAGGGGTTCTGGGTGTCACAAGTTGACCACTAGTTGCAATCCACTATAAGGGCCCATATGCCTGCCTTCAAAACAGTTTTCACTACTCTGGGTTTCTCGACATCCCATTCAAATTATAACATTTGCCAAAGTTATCAATTTCTTATTTTTGTTGTTGTTACAAGGTCTCACCACAAAATTCAGGATGGCCTTGAACTCACTAGATAATCCAGGTTGGCCCGGGATTCAGGATCCTCCTGCTTCAGCCATTCTGGTGATTGTAGTGCCGTCATGCATCACTTACCCTGCTCACTTTGTCAGTTTCCAAGTCATCTGAGATGGTAAAAGAGGAACTGTGCACTAAATGGGCAGAACTGCCACCACACACATATGTCTTCCAACAAAGAAGCATGGGATGTTTTCCTGTGCACAGGCAACTTTAAGACATTTTCAACAGCATTTTGTACTTTTCACAGAACTAGTTTTGCCTTTTTTCTTTTGTTTATTCATAATTCTTACACTGTATTCAACATTACTCCAGTGGAGTGCTGTATACTTGGGATGTGAATGTCTATCACTAGTGTTTGAAAATATAACTAGTGTTTGAGCTTGATCTTGTATCCTACAATAATGTTGAACACATTTATTTACTTTAATAGTGTTAGATAAATTTCTTGAGTTTTTCCACGTATAAGAGTGTGTTCTCTCAAACACATATAATTTTGCTTCTTCCTTTCCCATCTAGGGGAAATTCATTTCTTTAGCTTGTTCTGTAGTCCTGGCCAGAGCAGTGAGCTAGAAAGCAGACGTTTCGATGCTGGACTCTCCTGCTCCTGCCCAGCTCTGGACGAGAGCATCCTTCTCCGCCCTGACACACTGAGGAAGGCGCTCTTGGTTCAGTGTTTCTCTCAGGAAATAGCGTTGACTTCTAGCAAAGACCTACTGACACCACCCTATGGACTACTCTTTGTTGATTTGCATTTTTATACTTATTTTAAAAGAGAATAAAACAAGTAAAAAATTTGGAAGTTATATAGAATTTTGCTAAACAAAATGATAGGATTTCAACAATGATTTTTATACTGTATATTGTTGTCTTAAAATTGTGTAGGTTACCAAATATAAACATGAAAAACTTTACATTATTTAAATTTTGAATACTAAATCAACCTCACCTTTATCACATTTATTTGGCTGAGTCATGGCATTGCTATCCTTTTTATGTAGTTAGATGTAATTTGCTTATATTTTTGTTGAGGATTTTTATGTCTATATTCATCAGTTATACAAGGCGTATCCAAAATATGGTGTGCACAAATTCCAAACATGCTTGTAATAAAAAAACACATTTCCTTTCATCTTCAAAAAAAAAAAAAACCTACCTCTCATGTGGAACCCACATGTCACATGGATCCTATAACTTTTGGAAGCAGTCCTGGGGGCCACTTTCAGGACTGACTTGTAGGGTGTGATAAGAGAGTGGGGATGCTGCTGCAAATGCAGTCCACGAGACAGGCGGGCTCCTGTCACTTTACATGGTGTCCTCAGTTCCTTATTCAACTTCCTATTAGCTTACCTGAGAACCCATTCTGATTTTTCTCCTGACTCTTTAATTGAACCCTTGCGTACTTCTGTGGCTTCATACTTCTCATACACTCATGAGTCTCTCACGTTGCATCATGCCGCTGAGTATTAGCTCCACTCCCCTGTGCTCTGAGAATGTGCTTTAGGTCGGCCAGATAATTTTCAGGTTACAGATCCTACAGAAATAGAAATTTACACACTACCTTAAAAATTCAAATAATAACTTTAGGAAAACTAAGAAATAAAGTGACGTTAATGATTCAACAAAATCAGAAGGGCAATCTGAGATCTCAATGATGAATTTATGAAACAAGAAAAATGGAGATATGGAACTAAGAAATCAATGAGTAAAAAAAAATAATTAGCTAAATGTCAGACAGAATCAAAAGAGAGGTTTGAATGTGGAGAAAAGATTTCCAATATAACCTCATCAGGTGGAAAACAGGAAAAGATCTAGAGGACGAAGAAAAATCAATGAGTCAAAAAATAGAGCATAAGACCAAGGATATAGCTCACTGGCATAAGTACTGCCTATTCATTGCCAAATACCAAGATTATATTTCAGCAGGAGTTTTGGTGAGCCTGCCCTGCCCTGCCACTGTCCTGAGTTTCTCACCCACACCCCACATACCTACCATTGCTACAAAGTAAGAGAGAAAATTGGGATCATCCAAAATGACAAAAAGAAGGAACAATAGTCAATCTCAGACCTCTAGCCCACCCAAAACAAGTCCAGGAGACAAAGTCATAGAAGAACTTATAAGCCACACACCTGAAATTTCTCAGATGATAGCAACTGAAGTAAAGAAACAACCCCATCAGGCTATAGAGGAAGTAAGATCAGAAATAATCTCTCAGGTAAAAAATGAAATGACAACAATCATGAAATAATTGCTCAATACATCTAAGGAAGACATATATAAAAGATAGAAGGGAACTGGAAAATGATGGATACATTACAGGATGGAGCAATACAAAAAGAACTAAAATGCATGAAACAGATTCAAACAGATATACAGGGCATTTAAAATTCCAATGAAAGCTATTAAAACTGCTTGAACAAAAAAGCAGGTAGAATTTCAGATGTTGAAGGTAGTCTCAGCTAGTGAACTTGAAATAAAAGATCTCTTAAAAATAACAAGGAACTGCAAACTAGCAATACAACTATTGCAAGATAATGGAAAGAAAAATAATATGAATCAAATAGGCATGCATGAAAACAGCTAAAGTTAACACAAATGACATTAAAAGATTGTTTGTAGAAGTAGTAGCAGAAAATTTCCCAAGCATGAGAAAAGAATCTGACATACAGTAAGTGAGGTATATAGAACTCCAGAAAGCCATAACAAAAATAAACCTTCACCGAGACACATAATAATCAAGATCCCAGAAACTGAACAAAAGGACAGAACATTAAAAGCTGTTAGACAGAAGAAACAGATCACTCTAATGGAAAGCCCATCAGAATCATGGCAGATTTCTCAATACAGACAATCAAATCAAGAAGAGCTTGGAGTGAGATATTTGAGGTCCTGAAAGAAAACAACTTCCAACCGATTGATGTATCCTGCAAAACTATCTATCAAATTTAGTGGAGAGATTAGATGCTTTCATGACAAAGAACAACTGAAGAAATTCATGACAAACAAACTAACTCTACAAAGAATAGTGACAGATATTTTACAAAGAGACAAAGATGATCACAAGTTCAAGAACAATAACTGAATTCAAGAACAATAACTGAAGAGAACCACCAAGCAGAGTAAACAATTAAGCAGAGGGAAAAAAGTAGGGATCCTACATGAGAAAAATATGACAAAGATAAGCCAATACATATCAGTTATAACCATCAATGTCAATGGTCTCAATTCACCAATTAAATGAAACAGACTAGTAGAGTGGATCAAGAAACAAAATACAACAATACACTGCATACAAGAAACACATTTAACTAAAAAAGAAATTAATTGACTGAATGTCAAAGGAAGGAAAACAATACCCCATGTGACCAGAACCCAGAAAAAAGCAAGGGTAGCTATTCTGGTTGCTGACAATGTCAACCACAAACCAAATGTGAGTAAAAGAGACAAAGAAGGGTCACCACATATCTGTTAGGGGAAAACTGCAAGAGGAAGAGATAACAATTATAAATATAAATGCACCCAATAAAGTTGTACCTCACTATATAAGACAAATTTTAACGGACATGAAAAATCAAATGAGCAATAACATAATTGTACTAGGGGATTTTAACACCCCATTGACACAAAGAGATAAATTGTGCAAAAAAATCAGCAAAGAAATAACAGAACTAAACCAAGTTTGTGAAGGAGTGGACTTAGTAAGCCTTTACAGAGTGTTATACCCAATAGTCTCTTAGAAAAAGAAAAGCAAGACAAGCCCAAAGCACAAAGAATGCAAGAAATTATAAAGATCAGAGCAGAAATAAATGAAATGGGAACAAAGAAAGAATATATAAGAGGAAAATGAATTTCAAATTATGAAAGAATTTCATAAATAGCCAAATAAGTCAACCATTCAGAAGATGATCTAAATTTGTTTTAAGATTAAGTCACTTATTTGCAACTTTCCTTAAAATAAATTTGCCTATAAAAATAAGGTCATTTATTAAAAACTGTAATAAATTATGCCAGTGGTACAGAAGGGATTTTTTTTTTGTCTCACTCAGGATGCCTTATGAGCAGGTCTGGTAAGGCATGAGGATCTGGGGGGGATTGAACCACAAAATTCTGAGACTGACTGCTTTGCTTAAGCAGGAACTTAAACAACTGAGCTAATGGGAAGGCCTCCCAGAACAGAAAACATGTATTTGTTTTCAGATATGTGAGCTAATAAATGCGTTTTTTAAAGAAAACAATTCAAAGAAATAATGAGTCAAAGAGTTGGTTCTTTAAAAGAATAAAATAAATAGATAAATAAATAAATAAAATGGATAAACCCCTAGCCAACCTTATCAAAAAAAAGGAAAGAAAAAATTCAAATCTATGCAATAAGGAATGAAAAGGGTGAAATCACTATAGACACTATAGAAATTCAGAAGATCATCCATACCTTTTTCCAAAATCTTTACTCTCACAGCATGAAAAACACAGAAGAAATAGATTCCTAGATACATATGAATGAATAAAACTGAATCAAGAAGTTATAAAAATTCTGAATAAATCAATATCAGTCAATTAAATTGAAAATATAATCAAAACCCTACCAACAAGGAAAGGTCCAGGTCTTGATGGACTCACAGCTGAATTCTATAAGAAATTTAGAGAAGATCTAATGCAAACCCTTCAATGAAACTGAAAGGTAAGCAATTCTCCCAAACCCATTCCTGGAGGCAATATTACTCTAATACCAAAACCAGAGAAGGACCCAACCAAAAGAGAGAACTACAGGCCAATCTCCCTAATGAACATAGATGCAAAAATCATCAATATAATGTTAGCAAACAAAATGCAGAAAATCATCAAAAACATACATCATGACTAAGTGGGATTCATCTCAGGAATGCAGGGATGGTTTAATATATGCAGATCCATAAATGTGGTACACCACATCAGCAGAGCCAATGACAAAACCACATGATCATCTTAAGCGATGCAGAAAAAGCTTTTGAAAAAGTCCCAACACTCATTCATGATAAAAACACTATAGAAAGTTGGAATAGATGGTCTTTACCTCAACTCGATGAAAGCCATGTATGACAAACCAACAGCCAACATCATACTAAATGTACAAAAATTGAAAGCCTTTGCTGTAAAATCAGGAAGAAGACAAGGATATCCACTGTCACCACTCCTTTTCAACATAATTATGGAAACATTAGCCACAGCAATTAGACAAGAAGAAGGAATAATTACTGACAAGAAAGAAGTGAAATTATCATTATTTGCAAATGATATGACAGTGTATATAGAAGACCTCAAAAACTCCACTAAGACACTTAAAGATTTAAAATCCAAATTCAGTAACATAACACAATACAAAGTCAATACTGAAAAATCAGTATCATTTCTACACACAAATGACTATTAAAAATGATAAATTCAAGGCTCTTGTAGATAAATGGATACACGGAGAGATTGTATTGGTAAGTGAAATAAACCAGATGCACATGTGCAAACATTGTATTGTCTTCCTAGCATAAGAACCTGAAAGAGTAAATAAAATTGGAAAGCTACCCTAAATACTGTGAAAGGGAAAGAATTTGTTCAACAGGAAGGAAAAATGGGGATGAGAAAAGGACAAAAGAAAGAAGGGAAAGGATATTTCTGTATGTGCAGGATAATTTGGATAATTTTACAGCTGATTTCTCCTGGTCTTTTGAAATGAGAAGTTAATGCTTAAGTATTTTACTGTTCTTATTTTTTTTAATGTTCATAACTTTCTTCAACCAATTTTGTACATTTATATCTGGTAATGTAAACAACTAATTTAAAGGTAATGTCATGCAATACAGCAGCCATTGTTGAATTCCTATTACTTTACTGAATGAAATTTTATATCATTTCTAATTCTGGTTTTTTAATTAGTATTTTGTATTCTCTTTTAAAAAAAACAGAGTACAAAATAGTACCAAAAAAGAGAAAATTGCAAATAATGCAGAATTTCTCTAAGCAAAATAATGTGAATTTCTATTTTGTATTCTTTAAAAAGAAAATAATCAAGACAGATTCATTCCTCAGGCATTATGTGAGTTAGCTCTCATGGCTCAGCTGACTGGATCAGCACAATTCTGGATGTGCTGAAGGGGTTTGCTAAAAGAGAGATCCGTTGTAACTGTGACAGGTCCCAACCAATAGGCCTTTATGCTGAACAGAATGAAAAGAGGAACAAAGAAGGAGGGCTCACTTCTACCTTTTTAGAGGTGCTATAGCCATCACCTTCACCCTAGATGTCTAGTACACCCTTCAGCTAAACCCTTTGGAATGCTATCCAAGACATTTTATCTCCTGATGTGGACCTACGTGGGCCTCTGTGGTGAGCTCCAGGATTTCCATCTTTGACTGGATGCTCTGGATGTCCAGTGTATAGCCAGCCTTTGTGCACTCTTCCATACCTGACTGTACAAGTGGCCAAGGTCAGCCTACCTTGTAAATTCTCATTAGTATATAATATGTATTATATTACACTACATTTTATTTTATTTTATTATTAAATGGGCTTGCCAGTGAGAAATGAGTGATAAAGGCATGCTGTAATTAAAGCATAGGAACTTAAAAAATTCTAAAAGTAGCAAAAGAAAAACATACAGTCACATGTGTGGAAAGAAACAACTTACTATTACTAGAATACTCAGCAGAAGCCATACACTTGAGGAAAGTATGAGAAACATATTCAAGGTGAAGAAAGATAGACACATAGACCAACACACGTATCGCACCCAAAATTCTACAGCCAGAAAAGCTATCAGTTAGGAATAAAACTTTTGCTTTGAAAAAAAGTCAAAGAAATGTTGATAATTAGAATGGCCTCAAAACAAATGTTGAAATTAGTGCTTCAAATGGAAGTTAAGGAAAAGTAATTACTAATCTGGAAAGAGAAAGCCTCACCGAAGGGACAAATTCATAATCAAATTCAAATGTCCTATCACATTAGTAACAACATGGGTGCAAACTTTCAAATCCCAAAGGTTGAAACTGTAAATGAACCCAAAAGTTACATGAGGCTCAGTTGTTAAGGACATAGAAAAACAAGTATCTAACAGAAAGCAAAAATTATACATACACAATGCATGATAAATTTCAGAATTTTGGTTGTTGTTGTTCAACCAAAGTTAAGTAGTTACTGGCCAAAACAATTAACAATGCTGCAAAAATTGTAGAGACAAACCTAAGATTAATAATGGGTAAGCAGTAGCAAAATTGGACAACAAAGCCTTTAATGCTGACCTCTACTGAAAACCACCAAACCACAAAGTAAAGATGAAAAAAAAAAGGAAAAACTACAAAACAAGAGGAAGGATACTAACAGAAACTGAGGAGTAATTTTATCTTAAATTAATGTCTATTAATGTAAATTTATGAAATCAGCCAATAAAATAAGATAAATCTCTCAAAAAGAAAACAGAAAGCATGCAGTTATGTGCTTCCCACAAGACAGTCCCTGTCAGGTGGGGTCCTACCAAGAGTCTAAGTGAAACGATGGTATGGGGGTTCTATTGAAAGAAAACCCAAAAGAGACAAATGACAAGTTGACCTATATCATATAAAATAGAACTTAACCCCAAAGCCATAAAAGAATATGGAAGGTAACTATATAATTACAAAACAGTCAGTTTTACCACAGGGTATAATAGAGGAAAATATAAATGTACTCTATACCACAGAACCCAAAAATACAAATCACTACTATACACTTGTAGAGAGAGAAAGATAAGAGAAAGAGAGAGAGAGAGAGAGAGAGAGAGAGAACAGCAGAGAGAGACAGAAGGAGAGACATTACATAAGTGATAGTAACGATGTTCAGAAGCTTTCACACACAAATGGATAAATAGCCCAGATTCCCCCCATGAAACAACCAAAACATGCCTGAGGTTCACTCTGTTATTGACCGAGGATATTTGACATATAGGTAGATAACTTAGCATCCCATCAAGAGTGGAAGAATATGTTTACTTCTGAACAACAATGGAAATGACTTCAAAGTAGATTATAAAACAACAGAAACCCAAGCTTGTCTTCTGGATGGTTAACAATTAAGTTTTCAGACCAAAATTAGAGAAAAAGGAGGGCTGCGAGGAAAGCCAACATTTTGGCCCTAACCTTCT
>NDGN011132264.1:0-10622 GCA_002564285.1 Tympanoctomys barrerae | reverse complement strand
AGGTCCCTGCCCAGACCTGCCCGACTCTCCCAGAAAGGAGGCTGCGTTTTCTCTCAGTGCTGACCACAGCTGAGAGACCAGCCTACTTCTGGGGTCCCACCATGCAGTCCCCGGTGCCCAGCTCTTTCTGCTCACAGACTTGGGTCCTCATTAGCCTTGGAGGCACTGAGCTGGCCCTGGATCCAGTGTCCACAACCTCCGAAGTCCAGAACTGTCTCCTCCCTTCCTTCCCAAAGGCTCCACCTTTGCAGTTCAGTTGCTTGTGTTTTATTCTCTTAAACTATCAACATCCAAAATGTCCTACCCCCTTTCTAGCAGTGGATCTCCCAACTGCTTTTTCCCTACAAGTTAGGTACCTCGTAGGTAGCTTCTACTCACCTTTTGGAGAATAACACCTGACAGTGATGCAAAGATGTTTGAGCTAGCCAAAGATGATGCCCTGGTGACTGCCCTTTGAGGAAGGTGGCACGGCTCTCTGTGACCAAAAAGGACACTTTTGAGCTCTAGTGATTAAAGGTCCAACTTCTCACTAAAGAAAGGAGAGGCACTTGACTGTAACATCTGGCAAGGCATTTTGTTAAAAACAGACACAAGAAAATCTCTGCCTCTACTGTCCTGAGTGCTGTTTTTAATGTAGGAAATGGCAAAATTGTACTTTAAAGAGGACACAGCCTAGGGGAGGAGGAGACAAGGAAGTAGTGAGCAGGCTGTGACAAGTGTTAAGAGGCAACTGGAAGGCGTTATGCTAACACAAGGAGAGACTCCCTCAACCAGATCAAACAGTAACCCACAACCAGTCCAGGTCTGTGAGGGCCCCCTCATGGAGACAGCTGTTCTGGCCATGGGGAACTGTGCTGAGTTTCAGGCAGAGGCCCAGAAGAAAATATGGGGATCTTCCTGATAATTTTATGAAAATGATATGAAATCAGATGAGAAAAAAAAAAACAGAAAGACTCTTTGACTGCTCTGAATTCCTTTGGTTAAAGGTGACAGAAACTTGAATCAGACCAGTTAGGCCAAATAGGGAATCAGATGCTAGACCATAATGAGGAAAAGAGCAGGGACCCAGGCACAGCTGGATATCAGAACTTAAGCATTCCTGACTCTAGCTCCTCCCTCAGGAGCGGAGGCTTCGTTTTCTCTCATAGACTGACCGCCTTCTCAGGTCAGGGAGCTTGGCTCAGCAAGCTCCTGGATGTAGGCTCTGGCCACACCACGTTGAATGTACCTGATATTGTCTGGTCTGGGAAGCTGAGTAGGGTCAGGCCTGTCAGTGCTTGGGTAGAAAAAGTCTCCCAAGTGTGGCATCCAGGGCCTGCCACCATCAGAGGTGGATGGTTGAGCAAACTCCAGGGAAAGATTCGCATTGCCCTGGTCATTGTCCACTCCTGGCCCAAGAAACTATTGACTGGACTTGGGAAGGAGAGAAAATCACATTGCCCAGAAAAAAAACAAAACATGGAGATCCTTGTTGGTGGCAATCTTGAAGAAGGGGGTACTGTGAATCTCCAGCCACACCAACAGCTGTCTGCTCCTGACTTGATGCTCAGAACATGGGGAATGGAAAGTGTCAGTGTTCTCCAGGTTTATTATTAAAACTCTAAAGTTTTGAAATACTGAGTCAAACAGGCTATGTCTGTGTAACTACATACCATGATACTTCTAGTCACCAAAAGTCTGACTAAAGTAAATAAATATGAGCTGCTTACATATATCTAGTATTCTGGAAAGCACTGGTAGGATGGAGTGGAAGGAAGACTTGGGAGAACAGAGGTCCAGGGCCTGCCCTCGCAGAGCTTACCCACTATGGCAGTCACCTAGGGTCTGAGGGGATCTTGCAGATCCTCTAGCTCACTGGAGTCCCACGACATTCCTGAGAGGCCACCAAAAAGCTGGAGGAGAGGGTGAGCAAAGTAGAAAGATGGGTCACAGGAAGTGGGCAGTCAGGCACCGAGTGCCTGGCTTTCTTTATCTAGAATATGTCCTGCCAGATCTGCTGTTTACTGGCATTTTACATAAAGTAGTGTTTGTGGAAAAGTTCTTCTCCTTCTAAACTATTTTACCCACAGATAGAGCTCAGCTCCCTTGTTTTGCTTCCAGACATTGCAATGCCCAGGAAACCTGCTGATAACACAGTATTTAATCCTCACAGTCATGCTAAGATCTGGCTGCTCAAGGCAGAAAGGGATATAACCCCACTTCCTGACATCCCCCACCCCACTGTTCTGGCCACCAACTACCACTTCCCTGGCACAAACAGCCAGATAAAGCCACACCCAAAGAGGCACATGTGGAGATTTAGAGAAGAGAGATTGTCCTCCTGAGTCAGTCACTGTTGCACCACGTATGGACCCTACTGCTGCAGGAAGGTGGGAGTAGGCAAGGGCCCAAGATAGGGATGGGGAGGAAGGGTCACACTGCACACCACATGCCTGCCAAGTGCTGGATCACTGCTTGGCCTGTGCAGACAGATGTGAAGACAGAAAAGAGCAGAAGAGGAAGGATACAGCACAGGAATGAGTAAAGAGGGCCAGAGGTCACAGGGCCAGGCCAGCCAAGAAATCCCAAGAACCACAGTTCTAAAAGCTATTTCTTTATCTAAAGTCCTAAAGATCCTCCTCAGTGTTTGTTTGTTTATTTGGTACGGGTCTCACTGCACAGCTCAGACTTGCAGTGATCCTCCTGTCTCATCCTCCCCGGTGCTGGGATTACAGGCATACCCCGCCATGTCCCGTTTGGGGCCAGCAAGGCATGCAGTGCTGGGGATCAAACCTGGGTCCTTGTGCTTGCCAGGCATGTGCTTAGACTACTGAGCTATCTCCCTAGCCTCCTTCAGTGGTTTTTAAAATAACAATTCGTTACTTTAAAATAGGTTACTCTAACTGCAAATACATACACACTGATAACCAGTGCTGCTTGAGAAACGCATGCAGTTGACACTGGGCTCAGGGCCAGAGGACCTGGGCAGCTGGGTGGACTCCCAGCTTGCTGACACCACCAGCCAATGTCTTATTGATGAGCAGTCGTTTACTGAGAATGGGAGAAGCTGATTTTTCTACTAATATCATTCATATACGTCTTTCTTTATGTTCAAAACAAGAGAATTATTTCATGCACTGAAACATTTTAACTTAATTAGAATTGCCTTCCATTTCACTTATTTTATTCTCATCACTGAATAGTGTTCCTTTCAGAGCATAAAGATAACTTATAATGATAGTGTTGTAAAAATCTTGTTCAAATTTTGCTTAAAAATCTAATTTTGCTGACTTACACATGGACAGTGTTTCTTGATTTCTCTTATGAGTCTCTAAATCAAACAGCTGCTTGGAAGCCTGGTATCAGCAATGGGAACTAGCTAATGCCATGATTCTCTAGAATGTGGTCAGAAACCCAGCAGCCCTGGATTCAGGTTCTCAGCTTACTCGGCCTGCTGGTCTCAGCACACGTGGTGGCGGCACTTCTACTCACGCTGTGCAACCTCGTGACACTGACAAACCAGGATTCTCTCTTCTCCGCAGGGCACTGGCAGGGCACAGCATGGCCAATTCTGCCTTGTCAGCTATATCAGGACCATGTTCAGGAACCTGAGTTACCGGTACCAATTTGTGATCTATTCCTGGAGTCCTGGGTAACCCCTGAGTGCTGACTACCTCGGGAGCTGCCCTGATAGTCAGCTTTGGCTCTGCCAACTCTTCACACACATTTAATTCTCCCGGCAATGTTAAGAAAAGTAAGCGACAGATTGAACAGGGTGTGGCGACACACTTCTGTCATCCCGCCACTCTGCAAGGCTGAGAAAGGAAGATCACAAATTCAGGTCCAGCATGGGCAACTTAGTGACTTAGCAAGACTTTGTCTCAAAATAAAAATATGTGTAAGTATTAGGGACGTAATGCAGTACAAAGGCCCTGGGCTCTATACCTAGTACTACAAGAGGGAGAGGGAGATGGAGAAGAAGAAGGGGGGTATTATACACATTTTGTAGATGAAGTAACTAGAGCTCAAAAAGATTCAGTAACTCGATTCAGAGCATCCTAACAAGAATGCAAAAATGGAGCCAGGATTTGAACCAAATGTACAACTCTGGCTGATACTGTCTAGATCACATTATACCGGCTCCAACAGAAAAGATTAGCACACCTTTCGTTTATGTTCACATTCATATTGTAGAGTTCATGCCCAAATGGCTGATTTTGACCTGAGAACTACAAATTTAAAAAGCACTGAGTTGAGCCAATAACTCGGTCTCCCCAGGGAAGAATATGCGATGCCAGAGGAGCTCACAAGGCTGAGAAGTCACGGTCTGTGAGTCACAATATCTGACACATAGTAGGTGCTCAGGAAACATGTACCATGTGGTGGGACCACAAAGAGCAAGTCGTTTGTACACAGTTAATTTTGCCTTTCTCCTAGGTGCTAGGAGGACACTTTATTAAAGGTGCTATTGTTTATGCCAACATCACAGGGTTGTAAAAAATACATACAGCGTCAAAAATTATTATTGCTGGCTGCAAACCCATTAAACTTCCTTTATGGGAGAGAAATTGGTAAGCAGCAATCATGTGAGAGACTTTTGCTCGAAGTAGCCTCAGCTTTTCACTGCTGTTTTGTTCAACTTGTCTTCCCCTCTAACTTTGTCCCAGAGAAAACTCTGGGGAAATGAAATTAAGCTGTTTCCCAGATTTACTTCTCAGAACCAGTCCGGGGCTGGCCCTTAGCACAACAGACACATTCTGCGCAGTCACAGGGGAGGCTGCGCTGAATTCCTGGGCTAACTCTCAAGCTTTGGGAGCCAGACAAGCTGAACAAGCTCCAGGGAAGTGGAGGTGGGCGTTCTGTACCAATTCCTGCCCACCGTGCCATGTGTCCAGAGCATAAACTGCCCTCCCTTGCTGTTATGGCCTCCGCCTTTGCTGCTGTTGGCTAGAGTGTGTTTGCTGCCCCTGCTCTGTTTTGGGGCTGGGGGAGCTAAATCAGGCCACAGATTCACCCCAGTGCCCAGAGGCCACATCAGGGTCAGCGGGTTCCCAGTCTAAATGGTCCCTCTTCTCAGAGGTGGAGGTGGCAGTGGTTTTCCTGGACCGCCTGCTGCAGTGAATCATCCTATGAAATGGCCCATCTGTAAAAATTAGCCGTTGTCAAGGACTTGGATTCACCACCTTCTTGGGAATGAAGAAATTCTATTTTACATTTGCATATTCATCATTCTGGAGAAATAAACACAGTGTGAAACTAAAATATTTAATAGTCAACATTTAATAATTCCCTAATCACATGTGGGACAAGATCTTATTCGAAGGAATTGTCATACTCATACATAAGCAATTAAATTATGCAGGCAGTATTCAACAGAGTGCTCTTTCTTTCCCATGATAGATTTTCTTTCACTTACTGCAGGTTTTCAATAGATTCCACCACCATCACCCCAACAGAGGAAGAGGCAACCCCCTCTGTCCCTTCTTTACAGTGCAGAGATCAAGGTGCTATAAGCATACTGGAATGTCCTTAGTATCTAAGTCTTATTTTCCCATCCTTATAGTCATTTTCACGCTGGCATTCTCCTGAAAAACAAAGAAACAAACAAAATAACAGCAATGACAACAAAAAAAACTTGAGTATCTACACAAATTGGATCTGGTTCAGGTAAGAACTGCTCAAGAAATAAGCCCTCATCTAAACCAATCCTCCAGTTGTTTCTTAGCCACAAAGAGATGGCTTAGGCCTGGGAAAAGGTAATCTACTGATTCCTGAAAGAGATCAAGGGAAGGAATTTTAGGAGTCTAATATCAATGAAACTTCTACCAATAAAAGTGGATTTCACCGTCTTCTAAAATGTTTGGAAGGAGGTAGACTTGGACTAAGAACTAAAGGTTGTGGTCAGACTTTATAGATTCTACTACAAATGCCACTTATTGCCAATCACATAAGATATTAAGAAAACCCAAACCAATCCCTCTTGCAAAGACATTATTCAGTGGTAACAAATCCCAATATGAAGAATCCAGGTTTCTTTCTGTCTAATCATATGGCCATTTTTCCAACTGCTTCACACATACTAATGGAGTGTGACAAGTAAAACACATTTGGCTCAGTACATAATCCAACATGAAATGGCTTCACAACAGCGAGGCTTCAAATAATTTTTCCCTAATCTATCACTGCTTTGGGGGGTTATGTCTCCCCTTCATGAGTGATTTTAGTGTCCTGATCAGGGCAGACTTGACAGATTCTTTATCAATGTTAAAATCTTTTGTGGTTAGGTCTAGGAATACCAAAACAAAGCACCTTGCTAGATATTAGATATATGGTGGAGTTATGGAATTCTCTTGCAGGCAGTATTTTTTGGTCAGGTAGTGAAAAGAAAAATGGAATGAGGGTTAAACTCAAAGGAAGATGCAGTAGAAGTCTTGGCAGTTATTTTTGTGGAAGTCAGACAATGTGAATGACATGGGGGCAATCATTCTTCCATTCATGTTAAAATAGAACAAAGAGAAATTGCCAACAAAAGAAGCAATGATCCAGGGGCAAGGGGCTGAATCACAGTCAGTTTTTAATTTCTGGAAACAGAGTAGTTTTGTTGAAAACCATGAGACCCGTGCATCGGCACACACAAACACACATATGTATGTACCCACCCTCACCATTAAGTTCATAAACTTGCCTTGTGAATTTTTCAATTAACATTTGAGATTGAAGTCTTTGGTCGTATTGCATTTATCAACTCTTCCTACCTCTAACATTAGCATAAACTGCCTTAGAAAAAGTAGACTCCAGGCATCTCTGAACAAAATTCCAGTCTTCGAGAGATTGAATATTGGTTAAGTTTAGTTAGGGTAAGAAGACCTTACAGTGCTATCAGTGCTGTGCCTTTTCATGTGTCCGACCATGACAACTTCATTGTGTTGAATGTTCTTCCTTTGAGTTTACAACAATGGCTGTTCCACAAACAGATTCTTAAAGAAACGCTCCTAAGTGCACTCTGTGAGGCCTAAATGAGAAAGAGGCCCGCCTTCTTTCCCACCCTTACCCAAATAAATCAAATGGCTTAACTACTTGCCAAATCTGATTTGTGCTAATCCAAAGTATTGGAATACCACTACCAGAGTAATATAGAATGCGAAAAGCTTCATAGCCTTTTAGAAAATAAAATCCAAGGATAACAAAACTCTCAGAAAGACTATACAAATGGACATGCAAACAAGTACTCAGAGTGTTACAGGCTAACCTGGAATTGTTATTTGTTACACCATCAAATTGGTAAATTAATATGAACAAACAAGTCATACTGCACAACCTGAGTCATCAGGCTTCAGATGTTTGTCTACATTATACAGCTAATGGCTGAAGCTATTTCAATATTTTATCCAATTTTTTTCTTTTTTGTACTAATTTAGAAAGTTGGTACTTTAATGTAATTGAACTCACTGAAGCTAAAAATGTCCAGACCTTTTTAATAAGGTAGCTTTCAATATTAAACTTTGGGGTCTGTTTTCCTCCCCAGCAGGCACTTAACTCCCATTAGCACTAATGGCGGTTGTGCACAGCACTGAGTAGGAAATATATATCTCTTTGTCTCTTTGTATGAGCTCAAAGAGGAGAAAAAAAAAGAAAGGAAGATGAGAAAAACAGGGACAACAACTTGGAGGTTGAATAGAAGAGACAGAGTTGTAGATTCATTTACAAAGATGAAATTAATGACTCACACTCCCCAATTTCAGGGAGCACACACTTTAGTAAGCAAGATGAGGGGAAAATTTCTAAATCATTTGGAATAATACCCAAATCACGCTTTTCTGAGAAATCTGTTTCCCCTCCATTCCCAGCCCATACATTAAACCCATTTTGTACCTGTTATGTACATAATGATTCTAGACAACATAAGAAGATTTCACGATTTTTTTCTTATCATTTTTACTTATCTACCAGTGAGCCAATTTATGCAGCTTAAACCATTGCTAAAGAAGATGCACCAAAAATTGGCTGTAATCATTACAAATAATAGCACAAAATGTTCACAAGAAGCTGTTTTCTTATCATATTTTCATTAAAACATCTTTTCACCTGCTTTGCTTTCCCCACGTCTGGAACCTGCGTTATAATCAGTCTTATTAACTGAGAACATAAATATGATTTATTATGGTCTGATAATGGAAGCTATGTGGACCCAGAGAAGGGCTATATTGTCCTTTGATAAAATGGCTCTTTTCTCTCAAATGGAGCGCTCCATCATGAGAACATGCAGAATGCAGTGAGTGATTATTTCCTCAGGGTGAGTGATGGAGAAGCCCGACAGAAAATCTTCTTGTTGACCATGACAGCCGCAGAGGGTCCCCAAACCTCCCTGAGTTTGACAACCTGCAGACACTTTTGATGAACTGTATTCTTCTGTCAGAGACAGCCTGTCTGGGAGGAGAAAAGAGACCTTTATCATCTGATCGGCTATTATTGTCTTGATCTTTTATAAGCAATCCTTAATGCACATGAATATAATATCCTTTCACACAAGTGCCAAGCATAATAGAAATGTAGTTAGAGGACCCTCTCCCTGGTTATGTAAATGTCCTTACACCATAATTAAGAGAGATGGTTTGTGGCTGATAGGGGAAGGAAAGAGTAATCGAATTGTTGTAGCATTATCTCTCTATTTTAAAGACTTCCACCCAAGGTAAACAGCATTTACGGCAGATACAAGGGACCAGATTATTTTGAAGTCTTTGACTAAAAAGGAAAAATAGTTTTGAATATGAATTTTGGGTTATATTTTTATTAAACATGCAAATGGCAGCTGGTTCTCAGCCAAGAGTGATTACTATGCTGATAGGACTCAGCAGAAAATGAGTGTGTCTCTCAAAATCTCTGAGGGTTAGAGCAGAACAAAGACCTATTAATAAGGAATCCACTTGCACAAATGAGTCCTCAAGTCCAAATAAAGTTCTTTAGTAAATCTCCCTCTTATCCATTTCTAGGAGCCTAAATATGGGGGGGGGGGAAGAATATGTATATTCTTCAATTAACAAATATATTTGCTGGTAAAAATGCTGGCAATTATTGGACAATTAAGTCTACTTTTTTACACAGCCCCTGGGAGCCATCTCCTTTTCTAAACTGTGAAGGTTACTTCTAGATGGAGCTTGTTTGGAGTTGATGGCAAAAATTTTCTAAGCTTTTGGATAAAAAGCTTCCAGACTTGTAGAGGGCGGGCTAGTTCATGGAGCCCAACAGCTTCACAATCTCAACTGCTGGGCCAAAAGAGCAAAGGACATATCCAACCTAAAATTTTAAGCCCCCTCCAGCAAAATACACTAGTTAATTTTTTATTAACCTTCTGACATATGGACTTGGAGTAGCCCCACGTCACTCCGTAATGGGTTTTCAATTACCAATTAGTGGAGAAAACTCTGCCGTACTGGTGCCGAAGGGTTAATCGTTAGTTTCGCATCGTTGGGTGGTCAGAGTTGGAAGAGTAGCTCCTGAACCCACAAGAGTGAGGCTGAGGAGCCAGGGCCCGGAGAGCGGGCCTTGAGAAGTAACCTGAAACTCCCAGGCGCTAACTGCTGCAGTCCACTCCTGACAGGCCGCCCTGAGGTAGATTGGAATATTACACAGGGGCAGGTACTTCTAGGTGTGGCTGGCCCAGAACACACCACCAGTTTAGCCACTTGCTATGGAGCCTGTCTCATCAAAAGCAGATCAGACTGGAGGATTTCTCTCTCTCAGCACCTCTGTCTACTTGCTTCTCTAAGCAATGACTTTCCCATGGGAATGAAAAAATGTGCCATTTTCAGAGGGAGTTGAGTTTTGAGAAGTGTTTGATCTCCCTTAAGAGATACTTCTCTGAAGCTCTGCCAACCCTCGATTATCTGTACAAATGAGGCTTAGAGACAGTATGGGTAGATTCAACTCACAGATAATCTTCAGACTCCAGTTGGACCTATATTTTTGTTTCCTTCTGAACAAACTGTACCAGAGCAATTAAAAAACAAAACTGATTGGATGTTTCCTCTCTCCTTTTATGGTCAATCTTGTGCATGTCAGCAGAGGGAGGAAATTGTCAAAACATTGGCAACAAGAGAGAGGAAAGGGAAGAAACAAAATACTCAGATAGTCTTCAAACTGGATAATCTGCTCCTGAATAACTGAGAAGAACATAATTTCAAAGCTAGTATAAAAAGGCCCTGAGAGCAATTCCATACTGAACATAGAAAATCCTTTCCCCTAACCACAAAGCAGCTAATAGGAAAGCAACAACCAAAAACCACAGAAAAACTCAGGCCTATGTTTGTACCTGCATTTTCTTGATCTGATACACATGCATTCTAAATCAAATTATCCACAAGGGAAGACCAAGGTGAGGAAGAAGAAGGTGATGGACAGATCTTATTTGTCATCAGAATGGCTTTGTTTTCAAGCACCGATAGCAACAGGGCTGTTGCCAAAACTATACTTGCCTAAAACTTCAGAAATCCATCCATCTGATTTTGTTTTACTTTAGGTTTTTAAGGAAAACTATCATCTAGGAAGGGAATGACAATGACTCAGCACATTTTTGTTTAGTCTAAAATTTGTGATTTTTCTATTTTAAAAATGCTCAAGTGCATTGAAGATGGATATGAGAAACT
>NDGN011132236.1:0-10288 GCA_002564285.1 Tympanoctomys barrerae | reverse complement strand
GCTTTGCTAAGCTTGTTCCAAGTAGGTGCTTTAGACCACTGAGCCATCTCACCAGCCCCAGCAACCTCATTTTAAAAAGCTAACATTTTAAAGTATGGTTAATTAACTCCCAGTGATACACAATTTGATAAGAAAAAGCAAAAAGTCAAAAAATATTGCCTTAACAAAAAGGAAATGGTAATAATTGGTATACTTCAGAAATTTGGCAGGTTGAAATTAAAACCAAAAGACATGAAAATCTTTAGTCTCTATATGAAAAAAGTTAGATTTGATTTATTGGCATGAAAAAATCTGGGGCCTAGACATAAAGGTAAATATATAGTATACTAAATTGTAAAAGAAACGTTGTTCCCATTAAAATAGGGTCTCCCCATTCCCATACACTTTCTACTGATGCCCAAAAAAACAACCCTTGGAAGTCATAGTTTATAAGGGTATTACATTGTAGGGCCCCATAGCAGACTAATCACATAAGGTAAAAAAGCATACTTTAAAAATTTCTCAAGAAAAAAGCCTGGATTTTTTTTGGAGGAAGGGGGCTGGCTCAGGATGCCTTAAAAGTGGGTCTGATGAGGCATGGGGAGCTGGGGATCAAACCTTGGTCCCCTGGGCCTGACTGGGTTTGCCCCAGCAGGCACTTAAACAATTGAGCTAATCCACAAGCCCCCCCAGTAAGGCGCAGGGGGTTGCAGTTCAATCCCCAGTTCCCCATGCCTCGCCAAACCCATGCTTCAGGCAGCCTGAGCCAGCCTAAATAAATAAATAAATAAAAATAAGGCAATCCTTTTCAACTTTTGGGGGACTACCCACTTGGGCCCTCCCCTCCTGTCCTCTCAGACAGGAGTTTCCTTTCCCCAATAAATATATTCTGCTCATAAATAAATAAATAAATAAATAGATGAAAGAAAAGAAAAAAGCCTTTGAGATAGCTCAGCAGACTAAGTGCCTGCTTAAGCAAGCACAGGGATCAGGATTCGATCCCTGGCACGACATGCCACACTGGCCCTGCCCCTAAGCACACTGAGGCGGCTACCGAGTCTGGGTGTGGTGGCGCATGCCTGTAATCCCAGCTCTGGGAGGCTTGAAAACAGGAAGATCACTACAAATCAGAGCTGCATAGTGAGACCCTGCTCAAAATACATTTAAAAAAAAAAGAAAAAGAAAAAAAAAGCCTGAAGACTATTATCTCTAAATTTTCGTCTGACATTGGATCTGAGAGCCAGTTCTTTGACTGACCACCAGGCAAGGGTAGTTTTGACTTAGAAGTCCTGTTACATGGAACAAAATATGCACCTTTGAATTTTAGAATCACATTGCCACACGATGCAGCAAAATAACCACACCATGGCATTCTTGTGGAAACTGATATGCTGGGAGAAAAATATAGGTTCTGTTCTTCTGCTGCACTGTCTCTTTAAAACAGGCACTTACCTGCTTTAAGGGTCAACACTGAACCTAACCATTGAATTTGATTTGGTTCTCATTCAATTTGGTTTGCAAACAGAGTTGAAGAAAGAATTAAGTTCGTGAACCGAGATACCATTTACTCTGTGTGACCTGTACGCTTAGTTGAGAATGCAAGATGGAAGTGTGTGTGGTGTGACATGGTAGTCACAGGTGGTGACAAAAGCATAAAGACGCAGGTGCTGTCAAAACTGGAGACTTCACACTACTTGCCAGCTAAGTTAGCTGCCTCGGTACCATAAGTATATGCACAAAATGTGAGACAAGTGGCTCAAAGATAAAGGGCTTTATTCTCAACAGCATAGCAGGCAACATGAGCATCAATCTGTTTGCATTCCCTGCCCCCCTTCTTCTCAAGTCCCATGGGTGGGGATGCAAACAGGGCATCCAGATACAAAAAGAAAAAGAAAAAGAAAAAAAAAAAAAAGCCCAGAGAGATGAGATTGGACTTAGGGTCATCTGGACCCATATGTTCTAACATAAGTAAAGACCCATGAAGTTGCCTCCTAATTTAAAGGAAGGGTGCAGGGTTCTGGCAGGGGCCTAAATGTGTACCCCATTTGTATGTATGAGAAATTCAGTGAAGGAAGGAAGGATGAAAGCATCCCTCACATCACAGAAGAACCCTAAGCAGAAGAAAACCTAATGTTTTATTATGCAAAGTATTTTTACCTTTGCTCTGAAGAGAAAAGCTATCTCTACCCTCTACTTGGGCTGTTTGCTCTGCAAACATCCTTTGCAAGAGTCTAAGACAAAGAGCACTCAGGAGTCTGCTCACAAGTCTCCCAACAGGGGCAGGTGTTATCACATGTAACGTATTTGGTGGAAGGAGCTAATAAGTGAATGGCATCCGATTAGGAAAGAATGTGGCCTGGAGGGTCAGGCTGACCTTGCTGCATTTCCAGCTTAGTTTTCTATTAGCTTTTGGCCTTAGTCAAATCACTTAACTTCTCCAAGTCTTAACTCTAGAATGGGATAATAGCTCTCTTCCCGCTGAAAATACCTAAAAGTATTTAGAACCTGGAATATTATATACATTTTTTTAATGTGTTTGGTAGAAGGTCTCACTACGCAGCTCGGACTCACAGGGATCCTCTCCAGTGCTGGCCTTACAGGTGCACACCACCATGCCGGGTCTCAGAGGCCAGTTCAGGACAATGGGGAGGGAGGGCTGGTATGCTATGTGGTGCCAGGGATTGAACTCAGACCCTGCGCTTGCCTAAGCAGGTGCTTAGTCTGCTGAGCTATCTTGCCAACCCTAGCATGTGGAATATTATAAGTATTCACCAGATACTCAAAATTTGCACCCTTCATTCGCCAAATTCCTCATACATGTGAATCAGGCCACATTTAGGCCCCTGCCAGAGCCCTGCATCTCTCCCTCAAGTTGGAAGGCAACTTCATGAGTCTCTATTTATGTGAGAACACAGGAATTCACGTGCAACTCCCGAAATCATAATGGTTTTCACAGGATAGAATTTTTTTCTAAGCCCAGGGCCAATATGGCAGCTTGAAGGTCCCTCTCTTGTGACACCATCCCCCCCAACACATGTTTCCAAATCATCACTTAAAATGCTTAATACAGAATAGGTACAGTGACACACTCCTATAATCCCTGCACCTTGGGAAGCAGAGGAAGAAAGATTTCATTTCTGAGCCCAGCCTGGGCAACTTGGTGAGAGCATGTCTCAGAATAACAAAAAGGATGGGGAGGTAGCTCAGTGTGAAGGTTCTGAGTTCCATTTCACTCCCACAGAACCAATAACAAAACTGAAACACCCTTACTCCAGCTGCCAGCAGAAGAGGAGAGAAAAACAAGTGGCTGGTGTGTGTTGTAGAAGTGTCTCACCCAGAAGTTGCACAGATTACTTCTGCTCTTCTTCTATAAATGGGTCACCTGGCCACACTCAGATTCAAAGGATGCTGGGAAATGTAGTCTTTATTGGAGAGGATTACTATTAATGGAGGAAGAAAATAATGAGTATTGAAAAGCATTTATCCGTTTCCACCACTCAATACCTTGTTGCATAAGAGCAGACAGGCATTACATCAGCCTAAAGGCTCAGAAATTGGAGATAAATCCTAAGGAGATCAAGCTGAGAAATAGAACATGAAACCTTTCTGACCATGGTCATTCCTCAAGGTACCTATTTGGGGTACTCTAGAAGATTCTGAATAAATAGCATCCCTTTGCCAGGCTTGAGCTCTGAACAATTTGAGGAATAAAATAGAGACAAAGGCCAGATATAGCAAGGTTGGAGAAGAGGATTTCAGAACTGGTGGCTGATAGGTACCTGTGACAGTGAATTTGGACCTGGGCGGCAAAGCCTACAACAGACCTCCAGCTGAAGAAGAGTTCTAGGAGAAATTTCTCACCAGAAAAAAAAAAAAGTGACAGTGCAGAGATTAGCATGATCAAGTATTCTCAAATTTGAAAACAGATCAGCCCTTCATCTTCCCAGAATACATAAAACAAGGAGAGGAGCCAGGAATGTGCTCAGAAGAAAATCCTTCCCCATGAAACCGGGAGATGGAAAAGGAGTTCCCTTCTGAACACTTCTGTTCCCCTGAGTGAAGAGTAGGGCCTAGAAATAGAGCAGGTACAACAGAGCCTCCAAACATGACAAGTACCCAAGATGACAAGGCAGAACCTACCCAACCCTGTACTCGGATTGGAGCCCAGCCTTGCGCCTGGTAGTTGAGACCTTGGATTTTAAGTTTCTTGAGGAAGACCTCTAATTATTCATTTCCTTGTCTATAAAATTAGGAAGTAGCAGGCTTGAATTCCTCCTGTAGTTACTATATCTATTAAGATAAAATGAAGTAAAGTATGAAAAGCTCTTCGCCTGATGCCTGGTAGGGAATAAAAAGCCAGGAAGCAGATGTTGCCATTACTAGTTCTGGGAGCCAATCAACAGATCCTGAAGGAGTTTCTCCTAGTAAACTGGGGAAGAAGAAAACCTTTAGCTGCTATCGTGGAATTTGATAGAGAGTGAGAGGATTTCTAAAAAGGAATACAAAGGACAGCAGAAAAGGAGAGAAGAGGAAGAATGGGAACGAGGCCTCTCAGAGAGGCTGGCTGGCATCCATCTGAGCTGGGTCTTCCTTTTGCTATATCCTGGTGCTGCCCCAAAAGTGCACGTGTGTGTGCGCATGTGTGTGTGTGTGCGCACACACACACACACACACACAACCATAGGCCCCTGTTCTCAGAAGAGAATATTCCCTTTAAAATTACGTTGGATAGGAAAGGCTAGGCTTTGCCATGTAAGAAAGGAACCCTCAAATCTCAGTGGCTTACAACAGCCTCAGAAGTTTATTTTTTGCTCATCCTGCATTTGTGATGTCTCAATGACCCCCACGCCACAGTCATCATCCCCCTAGGACCCAAGCTCTCTCTTGTAGGAACTTTGCCAGATTCCACGGCAGAGGAGGAAAAAGAGCCAGTAAACAACATCCTTAGTCTTCAAGCTTCCCCCAAGTAACGCAAACCACTTTTCACAGTACATGGACTGGAGCAAGTCTTCCATTGTGAAGGTAACAAAGTTTGGGTAATTCTCCCGCAGGGAAGAGAGAAGAGTGTTCCCTTCCACCACAGCGAGGTCCCTCCCCCTCCAAACACGTGAGAGCTTGGGACAGAAGGCCACATGGCCACTGAGAGCTGCCGTCTGAGCAGTGGAGACAACAGTAGCTGTCCTGTGACCTTTGCAGAGAAAGGGCAGGAATTCAAAGGAGACCACAGATACCACTGTGGGTTGTCAACTGTCAAGTCCCAAACTGCCACAAGGGATTCCCCTTTCCACTCTGTGCACATCAGCGAGATAGCAGCGCTTCTTAGGAAATACCTCACCCTCACCCTCTCCTGCACAAATACCCGCTGGGCCTATTTGTGCATAACTGGGTACTTCTTTAAGTACTGTCCCTTACTCAATCTTCCTAAGGACCCCACAAGGCAGGGAATATGGAAGATACCCAGATTTCCACCCACAGATGAGTGGGTAACTGTTATACATTAAATGAATACTATCTAGCCTTTAAAAAGAAGGAGATTCTGACATATGTCACGAGACAGATGAACCTCGAAGATATCATGCCAATGAAAGAAGCCAGACACAAAAGGACAAGCGGCATGATTCCACTTGCATGTGTTCTCTAAAATATGCAGATATATGGACACCCAAAATAGCAAGGTCCTTCCCAGGAATTGAAGGGCAGGGAAATGCACAGTTTTTGTGCATTGGGTATAGAGTTTTAGTTTAAGATGATGAAAAGTTTCTGCAGTTGTGATAGCTGTACAACAGTGTGTATACACTCAACCTTATACACAGAAGAAGGGCTAAAATGCTAAGTGTCACAGTATGCGTGTTTAGCACCAAAAGCACAAATGCAACAACACCTCAAAGCCTTGGAATGTCTTCAAGCCTTGAGTGATTTAGCTCATGCAACACACAGGCTGACCACTGTGTAAGTAGGTGGTGATGTTTCGGAAACCTAATACTGCTAACAACCACTTGTGGGCATAAACACTGTTAGTTAATCAGCCCTGAAGATGAACTAGGGAGCCATAAAGCACTGAACTTGAAGGACTCATGGCTGAGATCTAACACACCTGAAACCAGCTGTGTGGCCTTGGGTTGGGTGCCGCCCCTCTCTGGACAGACGTCGTTTTAATGAGGTTCCTGTTGTGTCAGTTCAGAAAACCAAAATCTAAGATATTAACAGACTGGCCCAGCAGCCACACAGCAAGCTGGATTCTTGGTCTATTGCCTTATATAGATTCTTGGTCTAAATGGATTCTTGGTCTATTGCCTTATCAAGACTTAAACTCAAACTTTGCAACTTAGTAGCTCTGAGACGTGGGTCTACTTTTCACCTCCCTGGGCCTCAGTCTCCTCGTGTGAAATAGGTGTGGTGGTGCCTAGTTTATTGCTGTGAGACATATAAAATGCCCTTTCTGCATAGCCTCAGCGCCTCATTTTCCTCCCTCCGCCCCTCTTGCCCCAGCCAGGGAGCCAGCTGCCTCCTACAGGAGACCCACAGTGCACTGTCGAGGTGGTCTGAGCCTTGCCTCAGTACACTGAGGACTCAGCCATGTTAGAAGCCCAAAACACAACCCTGTGCTCATGCAACAAATGGCACTTGAACACAGGTAGACCTAGTTTTAGTGAATTGTTGAGTTCAAGTCTTTCTCCCGCATCCCTTGGTCTTGGCCAAGATCTTATTCTCTTCCAGAAATGAAAGAGAAAGCAAAGAATGAAAAGGACGGGGGCCAGGGAGATGGCTCAGTGGAATAAGCATTTCCCTGGAAAGCCAAAAAAAAAAAAGGAAAAGGGCGTAAGAGCAAAGGAGAACTGCCTATATATTTACAAATAGAGTTATAAATACACAGGCAGCTTTAATGCCCACCTTCTCCGCCCGCGCCAAAGGGGAAAGTGCCATTTCCTGTGGGTTCAGTGCTTCACACCTGGAGTAAGTATGGACAAGGTGTAAAATCAAAAGCCAAAACCACTTGTGTAATCAAAAACTTAACCTAGGACAAGTGGGCTTTATGGAGAAATCACTAATCCCTCCTAATAGTATTTGTTGTAGGACAAGAGCAGGGAGTCACTAGTTTCCAAAAATTACTGAGAAAACTATGTACTGCTTACCCTATACCTGCATCTGTTTGGGGGCCAACATGGAAAAATAAGTCAGGTAGGTGGCGCACATGTGTAATTCTAGCTTCTCAGAGAAGCGGGCTGAGGTAAGAGGGTCGCAAGATCAAGATCAGCCTGGGCAATTCAGTGAGACAACACGCTGTGTCAAAATAAAAACAGAAAGGGCTGGGGATGTCACAAGTGTGTGATCTTGAGTTCCATACTCTATACTAGAACACACACACACACACACACACACACACACACACACACACACACCCTGGAAAGCCCAGAGGAGCCAAGCATTTCTGAAGTGTTCCACAAGAGGGCGCAGCAGGCCCACACGAAGCCAGTTCTGCAGCCATAGTGCCCCGCCATTGGCTATATACAGCTACTTTGGCAGGGGTATGTCCTTAACCTCTTGCTTTCGTTCTTCAAGAGGAAGTAGAGAAGCTTTGGAGTCAGACAGACTTGAGTTAAAGTTCTGGCTCTGCCATTTCCTGAGATTTCAGCAAATCTCTGTCAATAATCAGAGACTCCTTTTTAGGGTTCCACATTACTGATGCTTGGCACAAGAAGGGACCGGAGAGATCAGGCAGAAGATCTCCTACATCTCATGGTTGTAGATACTGAGGCCCAGGTCAGACCAGAGCCCAGGACTCTGCACTTGCACCAGGGTTCCCTAGCTGCACCTGGCTGCCTTCTCTTCAAAACAGATAAAGCATCAAGAGCATTGGTCAGTGAATGAATGAACAAAAGGCTTTTAAACCAACAAGCTCATACCTTCTTTCAGAGTAGGGACTTTGGATCCAGACAAAAACACACGGTGCTCCATTCTGCATCTGCCTGCAGCAGCCACTAACTTCAGCAAGTGACCTGACCTCTTGCTCCATGGTGTCCTCATCTCAGTGGTGGGCAGCACAGAGTGGGCATAAAAGCAGTACCGATCTCATCCAGCAATGCATGTCTATGATTCCCCGCTCAGTGCGTGGCACTCCCTAGGCACTGAACAGGTGTTAGTCCCTTTTCTGTGCCTGATGCTGGGAACTGAACCAGGGCCTTATGAACGGTGGGCAAGTGCTCTACACTGAGCTATACCCCAGCGCCCAAAGTTCTTACAAATCTGTGTCACACAAGCTGAGTTTCAGTGTTCTCATTTATACAGTGGGTTTTTTTAAAAATAAGATTCTGGGAGAATTAAATGGGACAATATATAAACCCTCAGCACAGGACTTGTGTTATGGCTTAAATCTAGAAGGCCCTCTGGGTTGGTAAGATAGCTCAGCAGACTAAAGCACCTGCTTAGGCAAGGGTAGGGACCACGGTTCAATCCCCAGCACCACTGCTGGGCCAGCCCCACCCCCAGCACTGGCTGAGCCGGCCACAGAGTCTGGGTAGTAGAGTACTCCTATAATACCAGCTGAAAGCAGGAGGATCACTAGGAGTCTGAGCTGCATAGTGAGACACTGTAACAACCAAACACATCTTTAAAACATAAAAAAATAAAAGGTCCCCTAAGAGTCTTGTGTTCAGAGGTGGGATTTGGTTAGAAGAAGCTATATGTACTGGACTAAGGCCCCACCCTGCTCCTGAGTCACACAGCTTGGAAGCGCGTGTTCTTGGCTCCGAGTCTTCTCGCCCTGCTTCCTGGCTGCCACGCAGCAAGCAGCTTCCTGGGTCAGCCCTTCCACCACGATGCTCCTGCCTTGGCATCTGCCAACCTCAGGCTGAACCTTCTGAAACCACGAGCCGAATTAAAGCTCTCCTATAAACTGCAGATGCCAGACACTTTGTCCCAGCAATAGGAACGCTGATGAATACAGCCTGCTTCACCATAATGATCCAAAGGCACAAGAGATAGCAAGTATTAGGTTCTCCCCTTTCTTGAAATAAGGAGCAACTATTCTTAAGGACAAAGAGAAAGAAGTGCATTCCTACCAGTTCCAAAGACCTAGCAGCCGTCATTCCCAGGCAGGCATGATTTTCTCCTGTGTCTCACATTCCTACAGAGCTCTTGTCAGTGGTCTCACCAGCCACTCAACCCAGACCCCACGAGTGCTATTTTCTCACCCCTATCTCTATGCATTGGATGAGACTCCATGTTCCCATCTGGATTTCTGCTGCAGCTTGTGCATCTCAAAAGGATCCATGCCATCTGGCTAGAGACTCCCCTGGAGGAGGGACAACCTTACAGAGCTCCAGCTCACTGCTGCTAGTGAGGAGTGCAGGTTCCTTATGTTGCTTACTTGCTAGGGCTGCTCTAAGGGAGTGCTATGAACTCTGTGGCTCAGAACAACAGGCATGCATTGTCTCACAGTCAGGCCAGAAGTGAGAAGGCAAGGCACAGCAGGGCCGCCTCCTGAGAGGACCATTCTCGAGGGGGTGGCCACTCCTGCCCTGAGGCTGCATCAGGCCCACCTCTGCCTCCGCCTTACTCATGGTCACCTTCCCCTGGGTTGGCCACCCTAGTCCTGTGAGACCACCTCTCAGTTCACATCTTAAATTGCAAAAAATGCTGTTTCTAAGTCAAATTCACAGTACCAGAAGTTAGGACCTGAACATTTCTTTTTGGGGAGGCAAAATTCACCTCATAACAGTTGGGAAAAGTTTTTTTAAAAGTTCAAATTTTATGAGGTCTACTAATTCATTAATATTTAGATACAATATATAAATCACATTCATAAAATTCTATTGAGAGTCCTAGCCCAGGTCCGGTGAGTGTGTGAGAGAGCCCCTGGCTACCCTGCGCCTGTGGGACCAACTCCGGGTCCCAGCCCAGGTGCAGTGTGGGTGAGAACATCCTCCACCCCCTTGGGACGCCCCCCACCACTCCGCAGCACCTGCCCCACCCCGCCTGCTGAGTAGGAATTTCTGCCACGTTCCGGGAACCCCCAGACCCAGTTCTAGCCCAGGTCCCGTGAGTGTGTTGGAGAGCTTCCAGCTACCCTGCGCCAGCGGGACCAACTCTGGGTCCCAGTCCAGGCACAGCGTGGGTGAGACCATCTTCCACCCCCTTGGGATGCCCCCCACCACTCCGCAGCACCTGCCCCACCCCGCCCGCTGAGTGTGAATTTCTGCCACGTTCCGGGAACACCCAGACCCAGTCCTAGCCCAGACTCGGTGAGTGTGTGAGAGAGCTGTCTCTCCCCCCTACTCCACCTTGTCCCCTCCAGGCTCAGCTCAGGCCT
>NDGN011132228.1:0-10401 GCA_002564285.1 Tympanoctomys barrerae | reverse complement strand
CAGGGATTGAACTCAGACCCTTGCGCTAGCCAGGGAAGCGCTTATTCCACTGAGCCATTTCCCTGGCCCAGAAAACATTTTTTTTTTTTTAAGTAAAGCTATTTGGACTCTTCAAATGTATTTATTTTCCAATGAACTTTAAAATCAGCTCATCAAAGGGAGTTTAATGAGTGCATAGGACTTCTTCGTGTGTGTGTGTGTGTGTGTGTGTGTGTGTGTGTAACCTTAACTATAATGTTTGCTGTTGGCTCCTGATAGAAATATTTTATCAAGCAAATAAGGTTTTTGTGCTCCTAGTTTCCTCAGTTTTTTCATTAATCCCATTTTCTTAAAACCCAAAATGGGTATTGAATTTTATTAAGTGACTTGAAGGTTCTGTTCACATAATGATATACATTTTGTTCTTTACTGATATAACAGTATCAATGTAATACACTTTGTTATATTAACCTTTAATTTTTTAATGATTCTAAATTGTCTCTGTACTTGAAAAGGTGTTTATTTGATAATCTACTAGATTCATATATTAAACTCTTCTAGAACTGAGTAACATTTTTGCTTTAAAATGTGGGTTTTAAAGTCTGATACCAATTTTAAAGTGTTATTAAATCCTATGAATCTTTACAGATTTTTGGAGATTACTTTGCCCCCCAATGTTTTGTATATTTTTTGCTGGCATGGATATGGCCACATTTTTAAAAAATCAGAAATGATAAATAGAAGGAAATTTATTTTTAAATAATTTAATATAACTACCCTTATTCAAAGGGTTTAGGGTGTCATTTAAGGACTGGGTAGGTACTTATGGGTTTTCCAGAAAATCAATCTTTTCCTACTAATTGTAGACTTTCCTCTATTTATTTCAATTACCAGAATTACTATGCTCAGTCTGGATCCCTTTAATTTGTTCATAATCGAGCTTGTGTGGGTGTTGAGTTGGAAGCTCTCAGAAGCTGAACAACACAGCTGCCTTTCTGGCCTTTGGCATAGGGTTTCCCCCCAAAGAGCTGCCCCTATTGGCAGTACGCCAGGGAGTTACATTCAAAGACTTTTTGATGAGGCATAAAAATCTTTAATTTCCCGGCTTGGTGTTTTATGACCCCATAGTACTATTTAAGAATTAGTCTCAATTATTCAAGGGACAGCACTTCAGTATTCTGGACCCTTTGTTGACCTAATCTATAGCCCCATTCAAAGCTGGGTTTAAAACACAATTTCCCATAAGATTGTTTTAAAGGGTTTTCTATCCTGTTTCCAACTGGGCTCACACTCTTGCTTCAGAAGGCTGTCCATGACACACTTAGCAGAGGCTGGGGCAGTGCAGACAGAAGATGCTGGCCAGCTGGCTTGCCTCTGTTCATGAGAGGAAATGAGCCTCCAGTGACTCGTGAGGCACTCAGATGAAATTTAGGAAGTTTCCTGACAATGAAGATGGTTAACATTCCTCATTCCCTGTCTCTTGGAAAAAACACGTGTCTTGAATAACTCTCCCTGAAATTGAGAAAAAAGATAGACTGATTGGCTGTTTTTCTTTCAAGATCTATGATTCAGCAATTTTATTTTGTTAGTTTCTAATTCTTTTTTTAAGTTAGAAAATGTTTTTTGATATTCAAAGTTGAAATAAATTATAAATTAACTGATCTGTTTGTTATAGCTATAAAGATAAATATTTTAATATAATCCTTTCATACATGCCAAATAGTCCTCTCAGAGAGTAATTTGGCATCTCTAGTAGCAGATCAAAGATGGTCATTTAAAAAGTTAATTAGCCCCAATCTATTGCTTTCTTTTTTAATTTATTTTTATAATGAGGTATTTCTAATGCATTTTTGATAAGACAAATATCTTAAGAACCAAATAATACTTTTAAAATGATATAACTCTGAGTCTAGATTTTCAATTTTATTTATGTATATATTTTAATATAACTTTTGTTTACACCTATGAAACTTCTTTATAATCCAACAATAATTAATACCTCTAAAGGTAGTAAACACTAAATCAGATACTACAATTTTATTTATTTTTTTCACTTCAAAATAAAGAAAAGTAACCTGGATAGTAAAGAAAAAAATGAATAATAACACTAAAAGAAATTATGTATTTACCATATATAATACTCAAGGACATACATAAAACATAGTCAAATATATGCCAAAAAAACTCTAGGAAGGTGAAATTAAGACATTAGAATGGGTTGCTCATTCATTAAAGGGGTGAATAATGAGTTCCTACTTTGTGTCAGGAAGTGCATTAGATGTTGGGAATTTAGTGAGTAAACAAGAAAAATGGTGCTTGCTGGTCGCATCCAGAACTCAACTGTAACAGGAAAGGAAAATTCAAGAGTTAAAGGAAGATTTCCAAAAGGAACTCTGACAATGTAATGATAACTTATCTTAGAGAACAAGAATAGGAGAAATATCTAAAGGCCCTACTGTGGTTGCTTCAAGAACTCATTAATAACTTTGGCTATGATGAAAAGAGAAAGAGGAACAAACAGTAAGAAAAGTAACAACAACCTAGAAGAATACATGCAAGAAGGCCTGCCACAGCTGAGCTGTTTTTGAAGTGTGAAAAGAAAGTGGGTGAGGTGGTCCATTGTTAGCACACCTACTACTTATCAGGTGAGAGCAGGGACGCTCAGTTTTTCTGTGAATTCTATCTTCATGTACAGCAAAGAATAATGTTCAACTGGAAAAGCAGACCTACCAGGCAGTAGAAGTCGAGACAACTGTTCTTCTGCATCAGAAGTATTGTGGCTATAAAGCACTGTCCTCAATTACTGGAAATTATCAAAAGTAGGCCTCATGCTGGAAGATAGGAAGCAAATTACCAATTTTCATAAGGATGATAAGTTCCAGAAACAACTAGTCATCTCAGTGCTGACTCTCAAGAGACTTCCATATTTGTGACATGAAAAAAATTAATAAGTGAGGTCACCAGCAATCTGCATGAAGTCCTAAAAATAATTGATATCTCCTTTCTGATAGTATTTCCAGACTGGTAAATCAGGGAAGTATTATATATATATGATTGATTAATTTTTGTGAAAGTATTTCAGGGTTTTTTTTCTGATTGAGACTGATGGGTCCAATTATACATTGAAATGTAGGTATAACATTAGAATGCCATTTCCTTAACTGTGCTACTCAATGGCTCATTGTCATGCCAAAAGAAATTAAGTAACATATACCATAAGCCTATATATTTAGCCCCTTCCATTGTCTTTTATGAAACTCAAATTTGATAAAGGCTGTGTCTGTAATTTGCATAGAGGCATGGAATGCAATGTTACCAAATTCCTAGTAGACATTGTCTGAGAGACTTGGGTAATATATTAAATTGAGAGAATTGCATTCAAATGACTTCTCTAGAATTAAAGAGGACAGAATGTAACAAAGACTGTTGTATTCATCCAGTAAATATTTATTAGATTCGTACCATATGCCATACACAATTCCTGGTAAATAAGACAAAAGGTCTATTAAGCTTTTTATTGTTAAAATGCATTTCATTTTCTTTATTTTGGGTGGGTATACTGGAATTGAACTCAGGAACTTGAGCTTGGTAGGCAGGTGCTTGTGCCACTGAGCTATATCCCCAGCACAGGTTTTTCTTTTCTTATTGGATAAATATGTATAAAGTGATATATGGTAAGTAAATACTAAAATTACATATATGAATAATTTTTGGAAGCCAAACTTAGATAGAAAGAAAGACTGAAGGCAAAACTATTTTAAGTAGAGTGATAAAAGACAATCATATCCTGAAGAAGCGTTGTTTAAAAAAATGAGTTGTATACGTAGAAAATTGTCATAACAGCCATGGAAGAAGCCCCTAGTTTAATATTTGGTGGGTGTGTCCCCACAGCTTCCTCTGTGTTACCAGATAAGAAATATAAAACAGCTTTGGCCTGACCATAATATATGTACAGCACTGTATTTAATCCTGGGCACAGTATTTCAGTAGCTACAAGGCAGTACAAAATGCAGAAACCATATCCAATGAAAAACAACTGAAAGAAATACAGATATGTTGCTTGGGAGAGCAGTAACTTAAAAGGCATAGGAGAGCTCTTAGATATTTTCATGACTGATGTTGAAAAACTCTAATTGGTTTAAAATTGAATGGACACCCAGATATATCAAGAAATGATCAGCCACATCCAAAACATACATCAAATTGACAAGCTTTGAAATCTAGGGAGGCTTTATGATGGAAAACTGAGTTCTTGTTTGTGGCATGTTTGGTATGGAAGGAAAAAATATAGCTATAAATTAGAACAGTTTATAAAGATGAAGAGAAACAGAATTCATCAGGATCACGGAAAAGAGGCCATGATATATTCTTCAGTATTTAAGATGCAGATTCTTTTTTTAGTGTATCCTAAAACATTTGTATTGTGAAAATGAGCACATGGATTATAAGTGACGTGGGATAAATATACAAAAGCAAGTGCAGCTTGAAGAAACTGCACACCTGCAGGTAGGGTGGATTCTTATATTCCTCTGATAAGGAGAGAGAAATCAGAAAGGAAATAGAGGTCTTTCCCTAATTTATGATACTTCTGACCAAAGCAGGCCTTTTTGCTTTTTTTGAATTGAAAAAATTATTTATTTTTTTGGAATGAGGTCTCACTACTAAGCCTTGTAGTATTCCTCCTAGCTCAGCTTCCCCAACACTGGGATTACAGGCGTGTACCACCATGCTCCGTTTTGGTGACCGGCATGGCATGCAGTACCAGGGATCGAACCTAGGTCCCTTTGCTTGCCAAGCAGACACTTAGACCACCAAGCTATCCCATTAGCCCTCAAACAGACCTCTTTGAATGCATTCAGAAAACCATATTCCAATTAAGTCACGCTATCATGGAAATATAGGTAATTGCTCCATTGAAAAATGAATATTAGGTATACACTAATATCAATAAATTATAATGATAAGTAATCAGTTTCTTATATCTATAACTAAGAATCATTATTTTAGATATACCAGAATAAAGAAGATTTTGTTTAAATTAGTTAAAATTACTATTTGGATAAGAAGCAAAGTTACAAACACTGTTCTCTGTGTCAAGGACCTGCTTCTTTCCTTGTAAGTCCTTCCACTGTATCTTTTACATGCCCAAAGAAATATTTTTTGGGGCATGGATTTGACAGTGTTCACTGTCACTATTAATTAGAAAATGATACTTATTGGGCATAATTTATACTTTTGTTTCTGCTGACCCAATAAGAACCTCTCCAAGGAATAAATATTTCCAAATGCTTTAAGCATAGTACACTCACTTCCTGTTTGTTGAATGGACAAATCATAAGCCTTTACTTGAAAAAGAAAAATTTGGAAGCATCATAAAAACACTTCAGAAACCTAGAACATAAAGGATTCAGGATTTTTTTAAATAACAGTAGCAATCACGGAGAAAGTGATGTGAACTTGTATTAACACAGATGCAGTACTGCATCTGGCACATTTTTCTTATAATTCATGATTGCTTAAAATTTTAATATAAATAAATTATCCTCTACTAAGTATTATGAAATACAAAGAAAATTTACCTGTGTATTTCATATACAAATCCTTACCTCAACCATGATATCAACAGTGGTCTCAGTATTGTGTGGCTTGAGTTAGGTATCGTGTTCTTCAGCTGCTGACTTGGTTAGTGGACTATGTAGAAAATTTTAAAATTCACCAGATGGAAGAGAGATGACGCTTTGTTTTCCCACAAGGGATAAAATGAAAATTATAAAGTCTGGAAAGACTTATAACTGAACCTTAACTAATGATATTTTGAAATAACCAACCCATACAGATTTTAATTAAATTGATCCCTGCACATTTAAGGCTTTATTTACCATGATGAGAAATCTTGATCAATAGGGAAACTGTCAGGTACTTTAAAACTAAACTATTCTCGGCTCCTCTTAAAATTTGAAATTGGTTCATGAAATGCTTTCTTACACTTTGTACCTCAATTGAGGCTCTCTTTTAGGATTCTAACTAAGCTTCTAAGATAAAGCCAAACATGAACTTTTCCTGCTCAATTGCTTTTGTTTGCTACACCATTGTTCATATTTAAATGAAATTGTGTTCCTTTTAAAAGAACTTTCATATTCATATGAGAACATCTTCATAAAAATATGAATCTAATAAAACTATTCGTAGGATGCAATAAAATGCTTAAATTCTGGATAATAAAAGCCAAAACCATTTTAGCTATTTTGAAAAGAGGGTTTTATTAGTTAAATTTATTATATATAATATATAATTAAATATTAGTATAACAAATTATATGATTATAACAAATTATGTTAAACTTTGGCATTTTTATTATTATCTTGTCTAATAGATATTCTGAATGATCAAAATCTGTTATTGGTAGACAGAGATTAAGGCTGCTATAGGGAGATGTGACCATCTCATTTCTAGTGAAATAGTTATAGGTTGTTCTCCAGAAAAACATCTTTTGTTTTGCATATTTTATTCATATATGTATCCTTATATTCTAATTTTTCCCAAAAAGTATCATACCAAACATATGCTTTTAAATTTGTGTTAAGTACAGTCTAGCTGGAACATTACTCTGCTTTTTTAATCTCTACAACATCTTTTAATTGTAAATTTTGCTCTTGAATACAGATAGCTCAATTCATTTTCTTAATAGTATATTGTTTGTCATAAATGTTGTTTCTAAGTTTTACTCTTAAAAGTGGCAACTGATCGAGCTTGCTAGTGCATCTCCTTTGTACACAGCCAGGATGATTTCATCATTCTAAGTTGCTCTAAGTACTCAATCAGATGTTGTCTTAAAGATTCAAGGTTTTTGACGCATAGGACCAGATGACCTATAGAAAACCGATTTTGCCCCTGTCGCAATATATGAAATAATTTCGCTAATATTATGTTTTTATTTTTGTCAATTCTATAGGCTTAAAAGGAATATTTTATTTTACTTTAAATTCCATCCTGTGGTAAAACATTTTTTAATCTATTTTACTGTATACTTTCTATTATGAGTTATCTGAGCATCTTTTCTTTGTAAGGCTGAAAATTTCTAAATTAAATATCACTTTTTGCAAGTAAAATGTTATTCTACATTAAAGGTCAAATTTCAGCCTTTGCTCACAGGGGAAAATTGATGTTTTCCTTTCACTTTGCTAATGCTGAGTATGTTACTTGCTCCCAAGTACATATTAATTAATACATTTGTGTCTTTCACTAATGGTTAGAAATGTCTAACTAAACATGAACCAGAAGCAGAGTCAAATTCAGACTTATTTATGATAAAAGCTGCTTAATCTAGGGTATAGGTCAATTAATCTTCTTAAAAGTAATTTATTTTTAGTTCTTCCTTGCAACACTAAGTTATTCTCTACACTTTACAGACATTTCCAGCCGATTTAGAACACATTACCACAGCAGTCAGCACAAGAAACACTCTGCTTTTATAAGATTTAAAACATGTCTGATGCCTAAAAACACAATCTCAGTTCCATATAAAATTCATCCATCTATTCCCTCTCTTCTTCATTCATTCATTGAGCAAATACCGTTGGGTGCTTCCTCTGTGCTAGGTACTGTTCTAAATAACCAAGATACCAGTGACAACAGACAACAGGATCCTATTTCAGTAGTTTACTTTCTTTAGTGGAAATATTCTTTTGAGCAAAGTTTGAGCAATTAGGTTTCTAAATATTAAGGTCAAATAAGTGAATCAAGATGCTGGGAAAATATCTAGTATGACAAATGTGACTCTAAATTGTGAGAAGAGGAAACATGACCAGGAAGGTGAATGTTTCAATACCTACAAGTTTACCAGGTTCACGAGAAAGGGTAACTGGGACCTTTAAACAAGAAGTTATGAAAATTAAAGTGAAAATTAAAATAGAGATCAAATTGGAAACTGACTAATGAAAAGTGATGGTTTTAAATGAGTTGGGAATAAGCTATCAACCCACTGCTGGTACAGGAACAGTCTGTTATAATCCCTAATTCCCAGACATTTCAGGATGGGATGGCTTGAAAAAATAGTGAAGAACCTACAAAGGCTTTGAAATTCCTTAAGAGTAAAACAAAGATGCAACAAAGAAGTGAGAAACATTTAGAGTATTTTCAAAATTCAGAAAACATTACCATTCAGTGAGAAATGGGTTACATCGGAGCTTTATAATATACTTAGAGGGCTGATAAATAAGTAGATACCAGGCAGATAATCACACTGATTTCTCTGTACCCAGAGATGAGAAGAAAATCCTATTGGCCAAGGCCTCTATCTATAGGCCACCAATGTATCCTTATTGAAGAAGGAAAACTATGTTTTCTAGTGTATACATAACTCCAAATTAATAGATTGACTATAACTTGAATGACAAAATAAGATTGAGTAATGCTTTTTTAAAAAGGCTTCTTAAATATGTGATTGGCCACAATCTTCAATATATTTTATATATGTTGCCAGGTTTCAACAGTTTTTGTAAACCTTCTAAGTGTAAGCTAACAGCACGGCATTTGCCAAACTTATTTGATTGCCAAATCTCTGAGTAGAAGAATGTCATTGGCAAAGAAAAGATGTGAGTGTGTCCATGAAGCTTGAGGGTAAAGAGCAGATGAGAAAGAGTCGTCAGCAAACTAGCACCTCTGGGCGTGGCGCCTGAGAGGGACTCTTTGAAGAAGTAGGAGATGCCTACAGTGTGGCAGGACAGAACCAGGGTCAAACAACTGAGCAAGAATTAACCATGGACTTGAAGACAGAACATGACTAATGGCACTGCCATAGGCCTCCAAAAGTAGCACATGTACTATAAAATAAACTCTTAAGATGCCACTAACTATGACCCCCAAACACCACAAATATGGTAAAAGTATGGTAAGAATATTAAATTCCTCAGTCCTGGCACTCAAGCTCTGATGCCTATTACTCTAGACCAGTGATGTGACCCTTTTAGAGCTTTCAGTGATACAAAGAGCCCACTACAGCACACATGCCATAGGTTTACCACCTATCAACTAACAGGAGCAAACAGAGGAAAGGAGCTGAAGTAACTTTTTGACCACAGTTTCCTAAGCACTTGGTTTATGCCACATAATGTTGTTGCACAGTGATTCCATAGCCATGTGTATTAGTCAACTTCATGTTTCTATAAGAAATATTTGACATAGTCTACTTAGGAAATAAAGAGATGTTTCTTTAGCTCATGTTTTTGTTGAGTTCCATCGGTTTGGCATCATATGAGGTCAACTAGGGGTAATGGCAGGAACAGATATTGGAGTAAATGGCCACATTTCCCACTTGAGACACAAAGAAAACCAATCCTCCTTAGTCCCCTTCAAGGGTCCCCCCAATGGCCCAAGGATCTCCCACTAAGCACTGTGTCTTAAAGATCCATAGGTGCTACCCTCCCCAAACTGCCACTTTTGAGACCAAGCTTTTACATATAGACGTGGAGGGAGGCAGCGAACACCTAATGTCTAGTACCATTTTACAAGTGATACAGTCAGGACACAGAGATTGACTTGTGCATGGTGTCAGAGCTAGTATGTAGTAATGTCATGTGGGCATTCAGGCACATTTAATTTCCATGTTGAGGGCTGGGCATGGTGGTGCACACCTGAAATCCCAGCACTGGGTTTCAGAGGCCAGTAGAGGAAGATCACTATGAGTCGAAGGCCATCCAGAGCTACATAGGTAGTTCAAGGCCAGTTTAAGGCCAGTTTGAACTACATAATGAGACTCTGTCTCAAAAACAAAACAAAAAACAAATTTCTATGGTGAGTCTTTAATTTGTTTGCTTTCTAAAAGTAGAGGATATGCTCTCTTATTTAAATTCTGTGTATCACACAGGACCCATTCAAGTCCTGCCTGCTCTAGGAAGCTGGGGTTTTTTTGTCTGTTTTTTGGGGTTTTTTCAGCTCCATCTCTGAATTCCTAAAACAATGACTAATGGAATCCCCTAATTTTAACACAGAATTGTATACTCTTTTGAATACTATAAAGTAAGAAATTTTTTTCTACTCCAATCCCATTACAAACTTCTACAGGAGGGTCAGCCAAATAGCTCGGAGGATTAAAGCACCTGCTTAGGCAGATGCAGGGGCTGGGAGTTTGATTCCCCTGCCTGCTCTGCCGGCCTCCACCCATGCTGGCCCCACCCTCGCAGATGGCAATTGAGACTGTGTGGTGGCATGCACCTGTAATCTCAGCATTTGGGAGGCTGTAAACAGGAGAATCATTACAACTCCATTCTATGTGGAAGACCCTGTACACCCTGTATGCCCTGTCCTAAATACAAAAAAAAAAAAAAAAAACCCTCCTACAGGGTCATACCATATGCTTTATCTTCTTTTTTTTCATAATTTTATTGATAAACAAATAGCAATTAGACAGTTTCAAATCAAATC
>NDGN011132224.1:0-12457 GCA_002564285.1 Tympanoctomys barrerae | reverse complement strand
TTTTTTTGTACCAGGAATCAAACTCGGGACCTTGTACTTGCCCTGCAGGCACTGTGGCACTAAGCTATATCCTTAGCCCTTGAATGATTATTTTAACTGGCTGGTGCATGAAGAATGTGAATGTCAGGAGATGTGCATGTGGTATAATATTTATACGAAACGATGCTAATGGGAACAAGGACAAACACAAAATACACTGATATTGACAAAAGTGTACACATACATATTAAAGATGGGACGAGAAGCTGGAGTAATAGAAATAGCTCAAATTGAAGGTTCTGTTAGTTCTTTCATTGTTAAGTTTTCTGCTTTTAAACAAAATTGTAATTCACTTGAAAATTATACCAATTCATTTGCCAATGTATTATAAACTGATCTTTTAAAAGACAGCATTCAATTCACTGAAACATTCTCTAAATGCACAGATAGCTGCGTCTAAAGTTAATTCTTATAAATCTGGACCCATTAGTTAATTACTGATATTGAGTCATTACTCCAAGTTTTCATCTCTTCATATTATTATGATTTTTTTTTCTTTAAAGTGGAAGCAATTATGAGAATTTTGAAGAATGAGGAAATTATACAGGATATGTCCATAAATGGGGTGGGGGAGTACTTTGAAATTCACATGCACATAAAATGTTAGTAATTAAGCTTTTGAAATTCTAAAGTCTGAAAGCGTGGGCTTGACTTTGGGGGCCATTAAAATGTTCAATCTTAAGACCAGGTGCACAAAATCCATTGCAATTTAACAGATGTGATCCTGGAAAGTTGAATGTAAACAGGATTCTAATTAATAAAAGCAGTTTTAAGGGTCTGATGATACTCACTAAAAGACTGCCTGCAATGACTTCTTTGATTAAAGGGAAAGACTCTGCCGTAATGAGAACTCCAATTATCTGTTTTGAAAATTCTTATTGGAAGAGCAAATATTTTAAGGCAAATGATATTCTGGAATCTGTTCCCAAGCATCATCGTTGTGTAACAGCATACAGGACCATTCTTTGCCCATGTCCTAGGTACTCAGAAGCCTAAGCACAGGGTTCTTGAGCAAAAGGCACCATCTGTTGAGTCACAACCACAGAGGTCCTTGGGCAGGTGGTAAGATACATTCAGACAAGGAAATCTGCTCATTTTTTCTTTTATTTAGAAATCACTTCACAATCATCTTTTCTTCATTTCAGTCCTCCTAAGATGACACAGAATTCAGAATCTAAAAACATGTCTAAAACTCAGGTACCTGAGGCTAATAACTTTAAGATCAAACTTTTGTCCTATATACGAATGGAAGTTTTCAACACATCATCCAGAAATGCGGAATTCTATACTCCTACATTTTCAGTGGCAAATGAACCTTTGAACAGCAGATATTTTAAAGTCCACTTGGCAGTTGGGCATTTTTTGTTGTTGTTGTCATTTTTTTAAGCATATCTCTTTCTATATGTACTGGATCAACTCTTCAAATACTGTTGTTCGGGGCTACATTTCCAGTTTCTGGAACAGTGCCTGACACATAGTAGAGGCTCATTAAATATTTGTTGAATGAATGAATGAACACATCACTATCAAACAGAGAAACCATTAAACAGAGTTATCCACTTTGTTTATACCGAGCAAAGGACAGCAGTGGTGGGTTCTACTTTTACTCGTGAGAAAATGCACACACTTGACAATAGCCCAGAGAAACTTTGACTATGGAACAAGAGAACAGAAAAAATAGACTTAACAGTCACATTTGTCTTTGTGTACAAATAAAGACTGGGTGTCAAAGCAAAGCAATTTAACCAACTCCTCTTTTATCCATTTGTTCAAAAGCACCTATACATTTGTGAGTATACAGAGAAATGAATCAGGTATCAAAAGGTTGGGTTGAGTTTGATATTAAATACTATGCAAGTTGCTCATTCTTGAGTTCTTATACTTGCGGGCATCTTGTTTCCCAGAAGTGACACAGAGAGAGAGAGAGAGAGAGAGAGAGAGAGAGAGAGAGAGAGAGATGCCTGTTCACCACCTTGTCTCTTTAGGTAGAAAAGAAGAGCCAGTTACCCGAGAGTCTCCTAGGAGCAGGACAGGGGAGTTACAAACACAGGTCATCACTGAGTCTCTCAAACACGACATCAAATTTCTGGCTCTGGGAATGAGACCCAAGGAGAGTCCTTCAAAGACACGGCTCTCCTCCCTAGCAAGGGCCAAACTCCAACACACCTACAACTTCAACAACTCAAGCCTTCTTCTCTGATTAAGTTCATTTGGTCATTAGAACCTGAGATAGAATTAGGATGATTAGAAACCTAAAAAAGGCCCTAGTACATCTAAGAAAATTCAAGAAATAACAACAATAACCAACTGGAGCAGGGAGAGTGAGTGGGTGAGCACGGATCTATGACAAATACTACTCTGAGAAAAACAATTCTGTATGACTAATTTCTTTCTTCTCTAAATGCAAAAATCTGAGTTTGATCTTAAAGGCCTAAACCCACAGCTTTTTAAAAACTGACATTGCAAAGTGAAAAGCCATACAAAAAAGCACTACTACCAGAAGAACATAAATGTACCTATAAAAATGTATCAAAAATCATACCCCTCCTGGAAATGCCATTCTTCTTCTTATTTTCAATAAAAAAACTCTCCTAACCTCAAAAAAAAAGCACATTCTACAAAAAAAAAAAAAAGCCAGTAACAAACAGAATGATAATCTTATTGCAGGTCTAGAACCAGTACAGAAGTGTCCAATATTTAATTATACTATTCTACAGCACGTCACACACTAAAAACACCTCTCTTAATTAACCTACTTAGTGATACCACCCCTGCGATCGCATTTAGTTCTTGTTTTTACCCCCTTCCCTTTGCAACCTCTATTCTGTTATCTGTGAACTTTGCAACTTTTGTTCCTGCTCACCAGAATTTTATCAGCCATCTGCTGGATCTGTTGGGATTTTGTCTGGATGTCATCCTTCAGTCTGTTTTCTCTACGCTCCATGGTCTCTAGTCTCTTTACCTTGTTCTCCAGAGAATGGCGGCGTTCCTGTAGATCATGAATCAATCAGAGAGTTTTAATGGAGCAACCACTATGGGCATATCACTTGCGCCGAGGGAAAGAGCCCTCAGGAAGCATACACTTGAATCAGGAGAAAAAAGTCTCAGGCACCTGAAGCAACAGCAGGGAAAATAAGACTGCAATCCAGGTGCTCAGCTGAATAGATTACAAGAGTGCATTCATTCATTCAAATATTTACCAAGCACCTACTACCTGCAAAGTACCAAACTAGGCATCACAGAAAATACTGAGAGGAAGATGAAATACTTCCCACCCTTGGAAAAGGTAAGACAAACATAAATAAGCACAACAGGTGAAGAGGGAAAAGAACCACAAGATACTGTGGGAGGTAGCAGGCAGGAAGGAGGACTCAGAACCACACAGTTGAGTGGTGTGATGACAGAGATATGAGCTTTGTAGAGGGATAGGGAAGATGGGTAGTAGTAGGGAAGATAGGACAAGAGAACAGAGGAATGACACACAAGAGGGAGAAACATGAAGGTCTTCAAGGGCCAATTTAGGCCCCAGGAGGGGGTGAGCATAGGACAGGAAAGAGCAGGTGAAACAGTGAAAGGACAGCATTTGAGGGTTAAAATTCAAATGGCTAAGTTTTACCTGCCAGATTTTTATGTGCCAGATTCAAGGGTGCACCTAAGATATATGGAATCCCTAAAGGGGTTGGAATAAGGTAGGGTGCTCGGGGTCTGTGAATCCGACACTGTATGAGTCAGCTGGGAGGAAGGTAGAGATTATAAGCACAAGGACAGGAAATTACTATGCTTGTTTAGCTAAGAGGAAAGGGTGACAAACAGGAATGAAGGAGAGAAATAGGGTGTCTGTATTTATAGGCCTGATTGCCTCACAGAAATGACAGGGTCTCACGATAAGCAAATGACACAAAGGTCTCAAAGCTGGGGTGACCAAGAGAATGCTGGTGGCCCTGACCTGTCTGAGAAAAGTGAGAAAGGGAATTAGCTGGTGAGGGTGGTCATTGTGTTCACTCTAAACGCAAGGCACTATTGACGCACCATTTGGGATTTCCGGAGAGCAGCAGGGAAGACAGCCAGGAACACAGTGAGAACAGCCCCAAAGAGCCCTGTGCTGGGAGCACGCCCAGACTGTACCAGGGAAATGCAAAGGCCCAGCAATAGGGAAGTGACGTCAACTATGGCACAAGCATTCTGGGAGACAAACACCAAGGGTTAGGGCAGGCAGAGACAAGCAAAGACGAAGTGTTACTTTTTACTCTATGTTCATCTATACTGTTTCAATTTTCATAATGAAAAGGCACTCATATATTTTCAGTGTAATTATATAAATGATTTCAACAATAACAACAACAACAACAACAAAGAATATGAGAAAGAGAAAAGGTCCAAAAATAGAGATCTGAGAGTTGTCAACACATGGGTCATAGGTGAAACCTTGAGAATTAACACGTTATGAACATTGTTGGGCAAACAGTAAGGCACATAGAGGGAAGAGAAAGAAAAATCAGAGATAGAATTAAAATGAGCCTATAAGAATACAAAGTCTCCCAGATTAGTGAGAAGGTCAGAGGAAAACAAGCAAACGGGAAAGCTTTTGTTGAGACATCTTTCAACTTGAAGCTGCTAAAACAGATCTTCCTCTCCTCTTGGGAGAAAAGGTTTCCAAGCCTGTCAAGTTTCAAAGGGATCTTCTAAAAGAAAGCACTATGGTAAAATAAAAAAAAATTTAAAAAACCCAAAAACCAAGTGATGGTTCTGCAGCTTTTCCCTTGGCACAGCCAAGATCAGTCGCATGACCACTTAGGGTGAGGGCTCAGTTGATAGGCTCCTGGAGACTCCCTGCTCACCTCAGCTTCCACCAGCTTCTTTCTTATGCCTTCTGAAGAATCTTCTCGGTTCTGCAGCTTCTCCAGCTCTCTCTCGGCTCGCTCCTTTGCCTGACGGATATTCTGCAGCAGCTCGGTGGCCTCTGTGCTGGCTTTCACCGCCTATGGAGGAAAAAGCATATAGGACATAGATGTCCGAGTTTATTCATGTAAAAAAGGTGGTGACGATCCCCTAAATAGAAACAGCAGGTAACACTGAGTATATATTACCTCCATTTTTAAAAAACATATAAGCATCTGTTTCATTCTGCATTTCACTAAGGTGTACTTCTTTATAACACTGTTGAATCTGGAATATATCCTATAATTAAAATTGATGTATATTATTTTTCTTTTTAGGATACATAATAGTGTATCTGACAATCATTTGCATCTCCAACTTGATGCAACATGGAGAATGCAAACAAAAAGCTCCAGATGCATTGTTTTACCTAGAAATTAAAGTACTTACTGCTGGCCATAGTTTTCTTATTTTAATTATCTCATTTGCTAATCTTCCCAGAGGGATTCTGGAACACTTTTATAAGAAGAAAGCAAGGTAAAGCTGTAATTTAAACTTTTTTTTTCTTCAAATAATACTTTCCAAAGAGTACAACAGCCCTTGTTCATGATAATATACAAATCTAGTTATAACAAAAAAAACTAAACTTCAAGGTTAATTATATATTTAATGCTTTTTGAGTTTGAGTTATAATACAGCTCTTACAATATTATAGCAGAGACCTGAGCTTATGAAACCAACAATTTCATATGGGTTTGCTCTAAATCAAAAATTTTTAAGTATAAACTGCAAGAAAATTCCAACTCTGACCTGTACTGTTCCACATGGGAAGCAACAGGCACATGTGGACACTGAGGTATTGAAATGTGGCAGAAATTTCATTTTTTAAACTTTAGTTTGGAGTTAATGTTAAGATCAACGAAAAGGGGAATTGGTATCTGGTATATACAGACTTTCAATGTTAAAATTTCCAGAAAAATTTCCAGAGATCTAGTGCCCGAGCATACAAATGTACTATTAAATTATATGCTTAGAAATAAGTTAAAGTAGTAATTTAATGTTATGTTTTTATCACAATGAAAAGTAACAGCTGTATTAAACCAAGCCAGCAAATACATGCATGAACATCCTGATGTGAACGCCACACCCTAGTATCACTTTCACTCTGCTCCTTTCTTTAAACATTTCTAGTGCTCAAATAAAGGGATAGTCTGAAAACTCCTGAGACTAGATCATAAATGTCCTCACCTTACCTAAGTATGTGAATGACAGGTATTTTAGCTAGTTAATCATTTCACAACTGTATACATATATCAAAACATCAGGATACCATAAATATGTATAGTTTTCATTTATCAATTATACCTTAATAAACCTAGGAGGGAAATAATTCACAAAACATAAAAACAGAAGAAGGGACATTAGCACAAACCTTAAAAGATGCTATCTACCAACCCACCCACTCATGATGACTCCAAGGATCCTCTAATCCCGCTCCATCCTTGGGCAGCAATGTTTCTGAGGGAAGCAGTCTGGGTGGAGAACACATCATTGCGGAATGGGGAGCCTAGCCCCTTGATTACTGAGGCATAAGAAGTCCCTGCTTGGTTCTGTTGTAGTATAATTTACACTCATACAGGTTGGCTTTTAAAAATATAGACTATTAACACATCTCAAAAGGAATAAGTATATTCAGAACACTGATATTTTCAAGCAATAGCTCACTTCTCCTTCAGTTTCCTAGGTGACTAAATTCTGTTTCTTTCTTCTTTATGGCTCCAGGACAAGGCAAAGAAAAATATGTGGAAATGGGGGTAAGCTCCTAAAAAAATCACCCTAGGCTTACCTTTTCCAGCTTCTCTTGGAGCTCTTGGATTTTGAGCTGCTGTTCAGCATTGATCTAGAATTAAAATCCCAATAAATAAAGCAGAAAGCAAATTAACATTCATATCTTGCAAAATTTAGCACTGTCTTACTGCCTGGATGTTTCCACGGGGCCTTTTAGGTTTGTTTGCCAGAACCTACTCATGGCAAGCAAGAATGGGGCCTATCAGGTCTTTGGAAGTCTACCTCTCTGTGAACTATTTCTGTAGAACTAGAAATACATAAATGGTAAAAACAAAATCAAAATTGTGCAGTGCCTTAAAACATTAACAATTTTCACATGTTTTACTAAGTGTCTGAGTTTACGGTCTTACGATGAGAAGATAGGACTAAAAATGAAGTCTTTCTCTTTTTTAGAACCATAGTTTAGACTAAACATGATAGATGACCCAGAGGTGGACCATCAAACCTGGAGGGGCTGGAGTAGAGGAGCTCAGTAGATGACCCTGTATCTAACACACAAAGTCTTGGATTCAATTCGTAGCACCAAAAAATTAAAGCTAGAAGAGAATTTTCAAATAATTGATTGCAAAAGTATTTTTAATCAATGACTGGCCACTGACAGTAACATTAAAAAAATCCACTCAGAATAGCAAGATCAATCATGGAATATATACCTTCTCAAGTTTGGAATATTCTCCTACTTCAGGTTTCCCTTGATCTTTAGCCTGCAATTAAAAAGATACACCATAGTGGGAAATCTCAACAGCCTAAAAGTCCTGTAGACAACATTATCTGGAATACTTTCCTGGCCACTGTAACCAAACCAATAATAATGATGTCATCTGCTATAAATAAAGACCTAACAATTTCCCAAGATGTTTCCTATTACATCTCACACCTGTACCCACTAAGGTACTACTGTCTTGTACACTGCTATGATCCTCCATCACTGCGCCCAAAAATAACTCTCCTGACTACCTTTATCAGCTTATGCTGACATTCTGTTGCTTTCCGCTTGAATTCTTCAGCAGCAAGCCGAGATTCTCTCAGCTCAGATTCATAGAGATCACTCCGTCTTCTGGCTGAGACAAGGTCCTCTTCCAGTTGATTCATCATCAACCTCATTTCCTCCACTTGAGCCTGGTATTCCTAAAGAGCAGGCAATGGAACACAGGTGAACTCAGGGTCTCTGAAAAGAAATGGCAGACAGTGAAGATGGAAAGATAGCAACCAAAGAGGAAGATGTGCGCTGAAGACAGAGTGGCAAAGGACAGACATTGAGAGAAAGTAGGTGGAAACAGACCCAGAGAGAGAAGACTTCAACTGGGGAAAGTGGGGAAGTGTTGGGAGAGAAGGAGAGACGACCAAACATGAAATCTTTAAACCGTTTCAATATAGAACATGCACCTTTAGTAAATCCATCAGCAACATGTGCTGACAATAAGATCCTCAGCAAACACCACCACATAATATACACAACATTTTAAGGTATAACTTAGCAGAAAAGGTGGCAGCACTGTTCTTTAAATGAAGATAAACTGCTCATGTGTAGTTCTCTCCCAAGGATAATCATTTCTATGGCTTTGTCCTTTAGAAGTCATGTGCTCCTAATACAATTAGATTATGGTAGTAGTCTTAAAATTAACCTTTCAAATGGCTCCAGAGTATAATTGGAAATCTATGGAAAACATCCAGGAAAGTGAAACTTATCACTGTCAGTTTCTCACCATTAATTTTTCTGGGCCCAAAACTGAAGGATGAACTTAACACTGCTCCCGCAATACAAGTCACCCTGAAATTTGGAAGCCTCACAAAACACTGGCTCTGGAGAAAATAACTTGCAATAATCAATTCACAGGAAATAATTATTCTGTTCCCCTGTAACAACCCACTTAAGGGGGGGCCTAAAAAACCTTATCTTTTCATAAATGAATTTCTAAAATCAAAAAAGAACATTTGAATTGAGACTTTTTTTCATGAAAGGATTTACCAGAAGAAATGGCAATGGTTTTGAAACTTGTAAACCAAAAATAGAAATATTCTTCATTTGCAAAATCAATGTTATGTATAAGAGTTATGAATGAGTATCTAATCTAAGATGACTGGAATGAAAGGAAGAAACATAAAATAAAAAGAACAGGGAATTGAATCAAGATTGTATCTGACACTCATAAAGAACAGTAATACCTCTAAGAATGATTCCAAGAAAATAATTTGTAAGGTAACAATTTAGCAAGGATTTTGTTTTTTAGTTTTAGTTTTTTGAGACAGAGTCTCACCATGTAGTTCAGGCTGGCCTTTAATTCACTATGCAGCCCAGGCTGGCCTCAAACTCACAGGGAGAGCTTAGGTCACAGGCGTGCACCACTACACTCAGATAGCAAGGATTCTTTTAACCAATAAATTGCAATTTCTGTTTTTTAATTACAGGTTATCACATACCCCTTTCACCCCATTTTAATGAGCAATCTTCCAGTATACACTAAATGGGTAGTGATATTCTTATTAAAAACTGGATGATCTTCATGTAAGGACACCTCTCCTTACGGCATCAGTAGAGGGGCAGGTAAAATATGAGCCGAGGTGGAGTTTGGGTCTCATTCCATTCCCTCCCATCCAAAAGCACAGTTACTGATAGTCAGCTCTCGAGAACATGGGCATACAGGTTTCCTGTGTGATGCATATTAAGCGGGTGATGCTAGATGATGTAACTAAAGGGCTTAATAACTGCTCATGATGATCTAATCCCTCATAGTGGAACAGGAGCCATAAGGGAAATGGTACATCCTTTCCTTGGAGTTTTTCTAGAGTTCAGTGGTAGTGAACCTACGGCATGCATATTATTTATAAGACAAAAGATGTTAATTAGGGTTTTTTTATTTGTAACTAAAACCTCAGTATTCAGGTTTAATTGTAGTGTTAGCATTTTGTGGTAGGTAAGGTTTGTGGTTGCAGTTTGGCCACCCACCTCTAAACAGTTCGCTATCACTATTCTAGATCCTCCACAGCCAGGAATGTATTATGACTGTCTCAGCTCTGGGCCTTTGTTGACCTCTTCCTCCATTAAAAATAATAATTATATATGTATATTATATTATATTGCACATATTATGTATCTATATAAAATTATATTTTATAATTGCCTTCACATAGACACCAAAGTGTTGCATTACCTATAAAAACAGTATCTTTAACCTAAAAGCTTGACTTTTACCTTTGAATTAAAAGTTAAAACATTTTATGCCCCCCTAGGAGTACAATGGTCTCTTATCCCTGAGCCTGCCATATCCAAAGGAAAAGCCACCTTGCCCAGAAGCATGAACTCCAATCTGCAAAAGTAGCAAAGAGCTGGAAAAAGGTCTTAGGCATCTTTGATCCTCAGGGGCCCTTTTCATTCTGGAATTTATGTCAGCAAGGAAGGAAGGTAATTTCTGTGTCTCATCAAGAGCACAGACAGAATGTCCCCACCCCTATCATACCCTCAGCCCCTGACATCTTTCTTTCCAGAGCTGTCATCCCTGAGGGAAAGGAAGACAAGGATCAGGCAACATCCCTGTCAGTTCTTGGACTCTTGCACAGTGGGCCTGCCATGGGCAGCCAAAGGAATTCTAACTCATTTGCTGATCTCTAGTTATTAGCTGAGGCTTCAAGGAAATCCTATAAACCCAACGGCTAAACAAATCCCTGCTTCAGGAGAAACATGAAAGAACATAATCAGGTCTGTGTCTAAGAGCAGCTGCGAAGGCTGTCATGTTTTCACATCGCATGACTTGTGGGCATGAGTTGAGCGGGTCAGTATGGGGAACAACTCTCATGGCCCATTTACAGCAGGTCTTCTGAATGAAGCTCCAGAACCGGGGAGGTGGGTAGCATGTAGGCACGTTCTTAACATAAAGAAATCCTGTTGCAAATGATTTCTGTGTTACCTATACTTCTGTTTCCTTTCCTCTGACAGGGAGGGGCGAGGAAGCATCAGCAATTGCTACCATGATGTATAAATCAAACTGAGACCTGTAGGTGTTTTTATTGTAAACTAAAGGCAAATACTCCATAAGGAATAGTGAGGTGGAAGCAAAATATTTTTTAAATAAACAGTTGTACAGATAATTAGCTTTTGAAAGGAAAAACAGAATTAATCCCAAATCTGGGAGGAATCAGTATGCTGAAAATCAAATACTGGAAGTTTTCTGTAAGCATTAAAAGCTTTCTCCTGGTTTGCAAACAGTCTGCTCTCACAAAACATACCACAAGTCATTTTAATATAACCTTCTTCCAATGAGAAATAAAATCAGAAGCTGAGAAGTACCCCCCACCATGGAACTTTTAACAGTCATTAAATCTAAAACTCCACATGCATGCCGACTAGGCTATGAATCATAAAAGACATTTCTTTGAACTCACACACCAGTATACACCTTTTCAAAATGTTCTGGTAATTCTATTTCTATGGAGTTCATGGACGCCAGCGGCTCCCTCTGGTGGCCAAGTACACCTTTCATTTCCCCAGGATGTCCCCTAAGAGTAAATTTCCAAACACATTGAACTAATGGGAAGAAAAAGAATCCTACCACCTGAACCTTTAAGGATGAAAAACTATGTTGATAAAGAGGGCATGAGTCACCTATCAAAGCAGATTTTCTCAAAGTATATGCATGCCCTTCAAAATCTCAAAGATTGGTATTGTTCAAACTTGATAATGTGTTTGTGAAGTTTCTTATGCACATTTATTTATAACATTTTTAGCAAGCAAGAAGAAATTAACCCATCATTTTAAAATACTAAGGTGACAAATACAGTGTTCCAACAAACCCCCAAAGACAAATCTTTCATTCTCTACAGTATAACTAACAGATCCGAGTTATTTGCAGGAGTTTCTTGCATTTACGCCACCCAGATGGCTAAGTTTGTGCTCCCAGAAGACAAAAATGCTCATTTTTTCCTCAGTGTTTCCGTTAGATTTTCTGAAGTGAATGAGAGTTGCCTGGCAGCTGATAATTCAGCTCTCCAATTACTCACTGCCATCTCTTCATTAAAGTTTCTATTTACAGTTTCTTCAAAAGACAGAAAAATCTGTGCTAAAAAGGAAACAATGAGGCAATAAAAGTGAGCCATCTAGAAAGAAACTCTTTTTAGAAAGAGCAACGAGAATGGGTGAGCTTTTTAAAGGCCTCGATTCTCTTTTCTGAACACACAGGGGAAGGTTTTCTGCACTCACATGTGCCATGTCAATTCTGGCTTTGCCAGCTCGAACTTTTCTTCTAGGATATTAACTTACATAAGTAAAACTGACTTACTTTGACTTCTCTCAAAAGCTTAAATTACACCTGAAAAGCTGCAGAAATAAAAGTTTACTTTCTTTGGAACCACTGTAAGCAGGGATTGGCCAGCTTTTTCAGCAAAAAGCCAGAAAATAAGGAATTCTCAACTTCACAGACCACATAGGCTCGGGGACAGCTGTTTACCTCCACACGAGTAGCACATAAATAGCTGTGACCAACAGGTTAATGAACGATCACGGCTGTGTTCCAACCCAACTTTACCTATAGGCACTGAAGTTTGAATTCCATAACGTTTTCATATGTCACAAAATATTTTTCTAGAAAACAGAAGCTTTGAAAAATCGCTTAATTGCATTAAACTCCCTTCTACTACATATATATGTATATTTATGTATTTATTATGTCATATATATATATATATATATATATATATA
>NDGN011132186.1:0-12102 GCA_002564285.1 Tympanoctomys barrerae | reverse complement strand
CACTTCATTACCACGTGATGCTTCTACCGTGTTATGATATAGCAACAGGCCTTTGTCAGATGCTAATACCTTGTTTTCTGCCTCTAGATATGCAAAAAGTAATGTCTGTTGCTCATTAATACCCAATTGCGGGTGTCTCTTAAAGCTGCATAGCATAGACTAACACAGATGATAAGGTTTTCACAATCAGGCTGTGGTTCCTGGAACATCTACTTTGAGCAACAGTGGTAAAGCCAATTGTCTTTTCAACCTTTTAGTGCTAGAGCACATTCACAAAGTCCGTGTCCTGCTGGACATGGTGGCACATGCCTGTGATCACAGCACTAATGAAAGCTGAAGCAGAAGGAGTATGAGTCTGAGCCCAACCTAGATAGCTTACTGATTTAGTGTGACCCTGTCTCCAAATAAAAATGACTTGGAATGCAACTAAGTGTGAAGGTCTTGGCTTTCATCTCCAGTACTGAAAAATAAAAAAAGAATTCAGCAATCAGTCTCCTAAGGATTAAGAGCCCCTCGGGCATATGGTCAACCTGTGAGCCAATTGATTGCCCATGCTGAGAAATAGTTTTGACAAAGACTAGAATGCCACGGCAGCAGAAAGTTTGTGTGCATTGCTAAAACCAGTGCCTGAAACCTTTAGAATTAGGTAGATATAGGTTGAATGAAAGAAAGACACAGTGGTGTAGGGTACTTGACATGTGAGTGTCCTCTGACTCAGTTCCTGGAGAATGTGTCTATTTTTCTACAGAAAATGTCATAAATTTAAATGATGGGCTAGGTGGTACAAATATATTTGGCCAGTTTTATTTAATATGCTTTCAAAGGGATGGATAGATAGATAGATAGATAGATAGATAGATAGATTATAGATGATTGATAGATAGACAGATGATTGAAAGAGAGAGGAAGAGAAAGGTAGAAGAAGAAAGAGAAAGTAGAGAGATTTTTATTTAAATTTTACGTACCTGAAATCACCCAAAGCCTGAAATGAACAACAGAACTCGGTCCTCCTTCAACATCTACTCACCACAGATGGCAGAATGGCCAGGATTGAAAACAGCAGCTAAGCAGTGACGGAGTGAGCAAATGACAAGCAGAAATGATGACCCCCAGGAGGCTTGGGACCAGCAGCAGCTTTGGCAGCAGCCAAACCACACAACAAACTTCCAAAGTAGATTTTCAACCATTGCCATCAAGTTGGGGAAAGACTCAAGGATATGGAAGGAGGCGGCGGGATCCAGGAATAACAAGGTAATAATAGGTAAGGACTCGGAAAATTGCTCCCATCCTTCATACGCAAGTGTGTTTGCTGAGGCTGCCGGCATGGATTAGAGCCACAGAGGTTCCATGCGCATGCACGATGATCTGAATCTTCTACGCCCAGCTGTACCAACACAGAGCCAGTGAAATGGACCATAATATGGAAAATACAGTGTGTGATTTACTTCTGTCAACTTGTGAAGTTGAGACCAATTTCTGCAGCTGCACTGGCCAGGCTGAACTCCACTGAACTCGTTAAGATGTCAGTGACCAATCGTGTGGACTCTGTTTTTCTAGGTCCACAACTATGAAATCCAGAACCTTCTACAAGCCCACCTTTTCTTTTATAAAACAAACTTAATGGTTGAATAGATTTAAGGTTGTGTTATCTCATTTATTACAAGCAACCGTTCATTTTCAGGCTAAAGTTTTAATGGTGCTGGGAATGTTGTGTAATATATGATACAGGTGATAAATTACCCCACTAAAATTCTAGACTGAATTCTAAAACTCACTTGGCCTTGGGAGCTTCAGGTAAGCAAATATATGCCTTTTATTATGCTTCTTCCTTTCACAGGTTCAGTCATATTTGGAGTTTACGTGCATATTGTAGTGATTATTCTTTTTATTGACCCTTTCCAAAAGTAGATGTTTTTGTCTTTAAACTTGCTTATAATTACACATTTCCATGCCATTCTAAAATAAGAAAATAACAGCAAGAAGAGCTGTTATTTTCCAAGTCCTCACTTCATGCTAGACCCTGTGCTAAAATCTTTGGCTTTCTTTATTTGTGGTGACAGTGTGGCCTAATGACCTGCCTTTGGCTTCTTGCTAGAAATACAAATTACACAAGCTTTTCTTCTCCTTGGTTCCTTGATGCACACTGAATCTCCCTGATACCTTTCCCCTCTCTATACCAATGTCCATTTTAGATAACTGTCTGTGGGAAAGATTACCCCACGCCTACTGGCTTGAACAACGATGTCTTCTTGCTTCCTACATAACTTGGTAGGTTGGCTATTGTATTCCTTTTATGGTTCCATGTACTCCTCACACTACAGGTTATCTGACATGAGAGATTCAAAATGTCTCACCCCCATGTCTGCCTATTGGTACTGACTATCATCTCAAGAAGAGTTTGTTTTCTTTTTTTCTCTTCTCTATAGCCCCTCATCATTCCAGGAGAGCAAGAACACAACATCCAAGATGCCTTGATGAAATTTGCGGAGGTTGTACTGTGAGATTTCTACATTCTGTCACTGGAAGAAAGTCACAGGGTCAGTGCATATTTAAGGGGGAAGAGAAACACATACAACTCTAGATAGAAAAATATAAAGTCATAATGCAAAAAAAAAATGTTCGTGTAGTAATGGGAGGAATTTGTGTCAATTAAGAAGCTTATCAGAATAAATACCTACTGAGTGAGTGAATTAACTTTAATCTTTATTTGAGGTATGAAAATCACTTTAGTTTACTCTTGACTGACTATAACTCCATGGTATTATACACATTTGTGCTCTGCTAACAGAATCACATCAATGAGATGTCCCAAATGACTGTTCATTCTCTGACATCCCCACTTGCTTAATCCTTGTCCACAATGGTGTGTTGGGTATCCTACTCCTGCTGTTCTTTGTCCTGTCCTAGTTTGGTGTGATCTACAGATAGACCTGGTTTTGAATCTGAACTCTACCCCTCAGTCATGGTGAATATTATTTAAATTCCTTAGATATCTACTCTGTCATATGTATAAGGTTTGATTATATAGTAAAGTTCTTTGTGGGTAGTATGAAATGAATGTGTTTTTATTTCTTCAATGTCTCTAGCTAAGAAAGACTAGATAAAATTAGAACTATGGAGATATGTGCAGTGGTTGGCCATGGAGAGTTTATAAACTAGGGAGTTCATAAAATTATTATGTAATAATAATCATTATGAAATTACAAGAGGTAGAATTTAATTTTCCAAACGTGTGACTTAAACATTTTATATTTTACAAATATCTTACATTTTATAAAATTATATATATATATATATATAATTTTTGAATTTGTGAAAAAATGTACTAGTATAGTACCTATCAAGTGATATTTGATATTTTATATTTGGTATTTTTTCACAGGAGGCATTAACATAGTCAGTAAAGGGAAACCTGAAAACTTCGTCAGAATTTCCCACATATATTTCTTTAAATTTTGATTTGCTTTTATTTTTTAAATATATAGTACAGAAGGAGCTATTGTTTTCTCAGTGCCTTGTGAGTCTGATCCAGGCTTTCCCTTGTGTACCACACAAAATCTGAGGCTTGGAGTAGCATTGCTAGACATGAGATGAGACTCAATTTGAAACATACTTCACAATGAGAATAAATGATAGGGCTTGGTTGCTGCTGGGTTGTTGAGATTAACTGCAAGAGAAAATCAAACATCTAACTAGAGCCCTCATTTGATGCATATTTCACATTACCTCAATCACATATGCTTGGTCATATAAATTAAATACCTTGACCCATCTTTACATAGTCTATGTTATAACATTACATATTGACTCTTCTTTAATTACTTCATATTTTCATCACTAAGACCATTTAAAATATATCCTGTGTTTTCACTTAAAGAAAATGACTAATAATAATAATAATAACTTTCATAGATGATGCCTCATTTCCTCAGCTATCTGTCACATTTCTCCACCTCATTCCTTGTCCTTGTCACATTTTGTCCCTTTTTTTCCATCAGGGCAGGAAAAACTGAGTGGCTGGGGTGGAACAGGAATGGATGTCCATAGGGTCAACATCAGGAAGGACCTGGAAGGTAGTGATGACAATAACAGAATCAAGATGCAGAGAAAGCGAAGCCCTGGGGGAACTGACAGACTGAGATGAGCATACAGCGGTACTGTGTCCCAGAGGTTGCAGCAGGAATGACATAATAGAAGCCAAAGCAAGCCTAAGAAGCAAGGTCAGTCTGGCAATTTTGGGTTAATATAAATAGCTCCCTTTCCGAGAAAAGGAGGTAAGCACCAAAGGTCAGGCCTTCAAAAAGCTCAGGTTGAAATTAGCATAGAGATGCATACATTAGAGCTGGTCAAATAGCTCAGTGGATTAAAGTGCCTACAAGCAGGTGCAGGGGCTGAGGTTCGATTCCCAGGCCTGCCATCCCAGCCCTGACCCCGGTGCACTGAGATGGCAATTGAGACTCGGCATGATTGTGCGTGCCTGTAATCCCAGCTCTGTGGAGGCTCTAAATACATAGTACAGAAGGAGCTACTGTCTTCTCAGTGCCTTGTGGGCCTGATCCAGGCTTTCCCTAAACAGGCAGATCACTGAGTCCAATGTAGTAGTGAGACCCGGTAGACCCTTCCTTAAAATACAATAAAATAAAAAATAAATGCATACATTTTTCTTCTAACACATTCGATGTTGTGTAGCTTTGCCAACTTGCTACAATGTCTGTGTCACCTTTAGGAGACTTTTACATTACTAAGACTCAGGTCAGCACTGAGCTCAGAGCATAATTACAAGTGTGTTCATTTACTTTTCTGATAGCTTATATGTAAGTCCTTCAAAGCAGTAAAAAGAAGTTATTCCTTTGGAGAGTCATGACCAAAAGGAATTTAACTATATGGCACAAGCAAGGCTCAGGTTTGAATATTTGCAATGAAACACTTGAGAAAATTCTATAAACAAGCATTATCAACTATGACTTAGGTGCATCTAGCATTCCATAGATCAGATAATTCAGACTGACTTTCTCTAAAGTACTTTACCAAGAGAAATATGCCAGCTTGGTCTCCCAGTTTGAGCTGAATATGTTCAGTTAAATAGTAGCCTACTCACCTAAGAGTAATACCATCAAAGCAGTGTTTTTCTTTTACACATTTTTGAGGCCAGGAAACCTTTCGACAATGTTTTTAATGCCCCAGAACTCCAAATCCTGAGGGAGCTGAAGGTAATGGAGCAGATACGAATGAAACATGTCCTCTGTGACCATACTTTTCTTCCAAAACCCCCTAGAGATTTGAAACACAGTTTGAAAACCAGTAGACTAAGACAATGAATTAAAACATCTTTTCTTCTCTCTCGAGATATGGGTTTGACTCTGGTACAGGAATCCCACGGAGACAGTGTCAACTGGTCTTTAGATGTTTCCTGTAAGTTTTCTATTTTTCCAAAGGGCAGATGAGTTTATTGAAAAGGCATGAAGTCACAGTATCTAAACCCTGCCAAGGTGCTTATTTTTTTTCTAGGCCTTCCTCTGATAAATGATTCACTCTTGAAATAAAAGTATGATGTGAACTGAAGCCATCTAATACAAATGCACACATTTGCCCAAGGAATGACAAACTGTGATGTTGCCTGTCTTTTAAAATAAAAATCTTATCATTATCTCATTCTTCATATACTTCATCTGCAAATATATCTTTTGAGCTGCAGGTGATATTCAGAGACATATCAGAAATAATTCAAGCAACACAGACACATTTTCTGGCATGAAGCTCAGCCTTGGAGTCCAACAGTAATTTTAGCAGTAAGAACCCAGTACAAGAGTTATTAAGTGGGTCACACAAACCTCCTCCCAGTAATTGCTACCTCTTCTTCCTCTATGACTTGAATAGAAGAGTGTAAGAAGTCTTATCCTTTGCCATTTGAGATGATCAATGTGTACATTACTTATTTAGCTACAAACTTAGAAGGCTGTTGCTCATTGCTTACCTGGGGTTTCATTTCTAGATTTATGAGCACTTTTTAATTGACCTTACGAAATCAACAAAAGCAGTTATGTTTGTATAAAAATAAAAAAGAAAATAAAATCCTCTAGTGAACATGTAATAGTGAGTTCCAGAAAGCCAGATAATTTCTTTGCTTAATAATAGTTTTCTTTCCTCTTGGCTGCAGATTCTCATAACTAGCACCATGCCAAACATTCGAAGATTGGATTATGGCCTGTCGTACTTGATTATTTTTGTCAGCATGCTGACCCAGGGTGCCCTTTTCTTGTGTTGTTCCTTCTGTTTCCATTTTTCATGTCATCCAGCTTTTCATCTTGTCAATCAGCTTTTGACTTCCTGATTAAAGTGTCTGTCACAGGAGCAGCCTGGTCTCCAGTCAGTTGTTTAATTTGTTCCTCATGGCATCCAATTGAGTTATTCATCTGGCCCAGCTGTTCCCAAGTGCTTCCAGCGTCACTTTTTCATGTGTTTGGGTTTAACCTCTAGATCTATGTACAACAGTGTGAATTGTTCCATTCATACTGTTGACTGTGGCTTGCTTTGCCTTTCTAATGCCCTCATGCTACTAGGCTGGCTGCTACACTGTGGCCAAACTAACTGCGAGGAGAAATATTTCAATCTGATGTTATGGTAACTGGTACAACTAAACAGACCAGTTTTCAAGAATTATAGCAGGCCCCCTTTTTAACAATTAGGGCGGTGTAATGGAAACTATGGACTGTTCGCATTCAGATCCACCCAAAAATAATACTGACGGTGGTTGGCAGAGAAAAGAAACACTTGTCTGCCAACAGTGTGGCTATCACCATGCACACTCCAGGATCGATTTGTTACATTAGGCGACACGAGATACTCCCTTGGCCCGAATCGATGTAGATACCCAACTGGAAAAATGAAATTAAGTAGATGTGCTGAGTTCGCAACACTGAAACTTGTCTTCTGGCGGTAAGATGATTTATATTATGCAACATTCAAGAAGCCACATAGTGCAACAGGAAACTGGAGCAAGAGAAAATGAGGGCACCCTTCCCCATTCTTCCCTTTTAGGCATTCAAACCTAATTAATTCAAAATTTCAGAGGATTGTTTATGAGTAGGCCATTCCTTCCTGCTGCCCTATCATGTTTCTCTTGAACCTCCTATAAACTTAAAATGGCAATTCCATTACAGCAGCCAGGAAAATAGCCGGAGATCATGTGCCCTGAACAGAAAAGCATGTAAGATGTGTCTGAATGAGAATCGGGTAGCACACTGAGCATGGCTTTGCAACCAACCCCCCTCCCCTTTTGGTTTGATTCCATGAAAATATGTGCAAAAAATTCGTTGTTTTCCTAAGAGTGTGTGCTTATTTCCTAGACTAATAATATGGGGCATAAGAAAAAAGATTTCTAAATCCCAAAGAGCATAATAGTCTGTCCGTATGATTTCTGGGGAAGGCTACCAATAATGACACAGAGGGAATACAAAGATTTTCCATCCATGAATTTTAATAAATGTTAAATTTTCTTTGTGAAAAATCTTCCATGAGCTGATTCATATTATTAACAATACTACTGCAACTTATAGAAGTTTGATAGGTTTCGTTTTAATGAGGAGAGATACTGTGATTAGATTTTGAGCTCAAATGGAAAGACAATAAAAATTTTAGGATTACAAATAAGGAAAATAGTATTTCTTTGAAATTCATATTTCTAGGGGTTTTTTGCATATGGTAAGATAAGCTTCCTATTTATACCACTCCCATTATTATAGAGGTTTTCCATTAATTGTCTCTCAGGAAAATAATTTGTTTAATCTCTAGCCTATTATTATTTTTTAAGGGCATGTCCAAGAAAAATGGGGAAGGATAGATTAGCAGGATAAGAAGAACAGTTACCAAAGTGTTCCTTTATTCTCTTGAGTGTATTCACTCATACAGTTTTCTCCAAATTCATGTCTCTGGAGAAATATCTCTTAAGAGTCTTTGCTCTACCAGTTAGTGTGGGAAGACAATGAATTTTTACACAGTATTCCTTACATAGCTCTTGTGTGTCTTTCTGAGCTGTAGAAGTTTTAAAAAATAAATAATATTTGCAAGGCTCCTTTGCAACCAGAGCTTTAGATATGCCTCAGATTTATCCTATCAGATGTACTTGCAAAATATTATGGAAATACAAATGAGACAAAGGTTAATATTGTACCATTTTTATTAACTACGTTAGCAAGTTTATTCTGGAAGTACTATCTTGTGCTATAATAGCGTTGGTAAGTGCTGCTACTGTTAAAAGGAGAGGTGAGGGACAATCATTGTTTCTTGTGACAGCATGATCATGCAACCAACAGCTGTGGTTACAACTCCCCAAGCTGTGCTGCTGAGCCTTCAGACCCAGTGGGTTGGATTCCTGGGTCCACACTTCTGACTGAGGGCATTGTGAGCTGCTCAGTGTGGTTGCTCTATTGTTATTATTTCTAGAGTTTTTAACACAGAAATTGCACTTCTCCTTCCATTGGGTGGCAAACTACTGATTCTCTGCAATGAAATCCTATTCTTATTTGAAAAGGAGTTGGTCAAACTGAAAATTTGTCCCGAATGATATAGTTTCTTTTACCTTCTTCAGAAGTCCAGCGCTTTTCACTTGCAATGTGGACAGAGTAGAAGGTTTGGAGGAGTAGATACCATTATGAGTTCTGTGGTCTTAGATACATTTGTGAATTTGTCAGAGATACAGTTTCCTATTCTTAGAAAATGACCAAGAACACCTAAATGCACAGTAGAAGGCTAAAATGAGAATATGTGTCTAGGGCCTAGAATACTGTTGTAAGCACTCCACAATCGTCAGCTGTCTTCCTCAATTTTTAAAATTGAGCAGTCATTTCTTGATATGATATTTCCCTGTGAGCTAATCAAGGATCTCATTTAGTGAGGAAAACAAAGGTTCTAGGACAATATAGTATTTTTCCATGGGGGAAAATGTGCCTCTGTGTCAATCTGAAGCCAGTGAATCAACTACCCATGAATCACCAATCTCTCTCTCTCTCTCTCTCTCTCTCTCTCTCTCCCTCTCTCTCTCTTTCTGTAGAGAGAAAAGGGTAACAGATGTGCTATATATGAGCTTATGCAACACTATGAGAAATATAATGTAAACTCCAAGAATAATTAAGTTAAATATGATGGCAAAATATTAATGTTACTATCTTAATTAGATATTGGGATATTTTTCCATCAGTAATGTAGCAAATTATCACTCCATTCTTTCAGACAAAATAATTTTAAGGGCCAGCTAAATAGCTCAGTGGATTACAGTGCCTGCTTAGGTAAATGCAGCGGCTGGGGTTCGATCCCTGAGATGCTGTGCCAGCCCTGCCCCTGGGGCAAACTGAGATGTCAATTGAGACTGGGCATGGGGGTGCATGACTGTAATCCCAGCTCTTGGGAAGCTGAACACAAGCAGAACACTATGAGTCTGAGCTACATAGTGAACCCCTGTTGACCCTGACCTAAAATACAAAATAATAATAATAATAATAATAATAATAATAATAATACAATAATTTTGGATTTTCAGCTGCCATTTCCTTTCAGAAGTATTCCATCCTAGCTGCACAATGCAGTAAGGTATTCTAGGATCCTTCCTAATCTTCCCACATAAGAACAGTAATATAAAAGTCTGGGATGCTAGAAGTAAGAATGAACCTGAACTCTTGCCGTTGCATGTGTTAGAAGATAGTTCTGTCAAACTAGAAGTTGGCTTTAATTCCTAGAGGATAAAATTTAAGATTCAATAATTATCGCAAAAGCAGAAACAACTTTGGGCATATGTGAATAGGGAAACAGAAGCAAAGATACAATAAGCCAAAATTATTGAGGGATTTGTTCTCAGTGAGAAGAGGTCCTAGAAAGGCACACCCATCGGCCCTGAGAAATGATAAGGAGCATTGCCTATGGCTGAACATCCAGGATAAGGAAAAGTGTCAGCTTGGAAAATTGACACCATGAACAATGGGCAAGTGGTGCTGGATTTCCCACACTTTAGAGAGGCATAAGAACTATTAAACCAGAAAACACACACCAAAAATAAATGACTCTTGAGACCTTGTATAAGCAAAAGCAATTTCAGAACTGCCTTGCAGAAACTGTCCTTCTGTCTCCTTCTGTCTCCATCTCTGTCTCTGTCTCTCCCCCCTACACACACAACTCTTATTCCTGATGGCTATATTATCATACATTTGCTAAGACATTCAAGGAACAACACACCACTAGCATGAATAAATATATACAATCCCTAAATTTGAAATTTCATAAGCATAAATATGCTTCAAGTTAAAGCAAAGTGAATAGAAAACATAAAGCACAACTATGACACTGTCACAAGTGGAAATTAAGAAGAACAAAAAAAAACAAATGATATATACAGTTATTAAAATTCAACTCAACACACAAAGTGCAAAGTAGGTCAGATATAAGGCAAAAATTGCTAAGATGAAAAAATAGGCTGGGGAGATAGCTCAGTGGTCTAAGTGTCTGGCTGGCAGGCGCAAGGATCTGAGTTCAATTCCTGGTACCACATGCTATGGTGGGTGCTCTGTGTCTGACACCAAAACTGGGTGTGGTGGTACATGCCCATAATCCTAGCATCAGGGAGGCTGAAACAGAAAGATCCCTCTGAGTCCAAGCTGTATAATAAGACCCTGTATCAAAATAAATAAATAAGTAAAAGATATTTTTAAAAAATAAAAATAGTCCTAATGATCCCATGGAGTATATAAAAAATAGGAATTATAAAACATTATTTGTTATAGAGAATGAATTAAATTTAAATTAAAGACATCTAATAGATATTATATAGCAGAGATTAGAGATGATGATACAAGAACATTTTTCAAACATAAAAAGTAGTTGGTTTGGCTCTTTCCTAAGTGACATATGCCTCAGGCTCAACAATTATGATAACTAAAGAGAAAGCCAGCCAACAAAAATAACTCATTTCTCCATACAAGACACTGTATGCCCTGCCTATCCTCCTTTATTCTTTCTCTTTCTCGCCCATGTTGATCCCCATTTCCAGTTCTAATACCTGCATCTTTTTGGTCCCAGACTGTCCTTAGGTTACAGGAACCTAATTGCCGATGACTATGAAGAATCAGACTACCTAAAAGTCACATCTGATCCCTTCAAGGAAAGTTCTTCTCTCAAATCTGATTGTTAGACATGCATAGATATGACCTCCACCTAGGACCTTGATTAGGACAGTACTAGGTCTTGACCCAAACTGACTCCAGCGGGAAAGAAAAATAGTCCTGGATGGTTGCGTCTAAATTACCCTCTCTGGAACTTTGGCAGAGGTCTCATCTCTGTTCTGCATTTCTTTTTGTCCTGGTATTCAGACCCTGTACCCATTTTTGCTCCAGCACCCCTTGGAAAAAATTTAACCATCTACAGCTCTATATCCATATCTGTTCCTGGGGAACTTAATCTAGATAGGTAAATTACACATGGTAATTTTTTTTTTTCAGTACTGAAAATTGAATCTGGAATTAGCAATGAGTTACATCCTCAGAACACTTTTTAACCCACTTTTTTTTCCACTTTTTTGTTGAGATGTGGTCTTATGAAGGTGCCCAGGCTGTGCTGGAACATGTTATCTTTCTGTCTCAGCCTCCCAGAGTACCGGGATTACAATTGCCAACGCACCTAACAAACTCACGGTAATTAGCCTGCAAAATTTTTAATGTAAAGAAAGTGTTATGAAAAATAATGGTAGCTATTATCACCAAATCATAATGAATTATTTCAAAGATCATAGAAAAAATTAAGAAGTTACTAATATGCCACTAGAATTGATAAATTAAAAAGATGAGAAACTGATAAGAACATAAAATACACAGACAACTCAATCAAATCTCCTTGTCTAAAGAACATTTATAGAATTCTAACACAAAATTTGAGAATATGACTGACAATGTATTTAAATTCATATAATATTCTTTATTTTCAATTATAGAGAGGACCATATAAAAAGTGAACAAAAGATATAGAAAAAATATATTTCATGAAATAACAACTCAGTAAATTGTAAACTCCATTCTTTTAGTGTAATTAAAATAAATTGAAGTTAGAGTTTAAAAATGTGAA
>NDGN011132165.1:0-10534 GCA_002564285.1 Tympanoctomys barrerae | reverse complement strand
AACTGCCCCCCCCCGCCTCGGCACCAGCCAGGAAGGCTAAGAGCCCCATTTCAAGCCCATCACCAGCCCGAAATTCAGATCAGGAAGGAGATTGGACGAAAAAGAAAGAAAAGAAGGACAAGAAACACAAAAAGGATAAGAAACACAAGAAGCACCAAAAAACACAAGAAGGAAAAGGCTGTGGCTGCAAACGCTGTGGTTCCCCCTACCCCAGCAGCTGTTGCTGCTGCCACAACCACCTCAGCACATGAAGAACCTGAGGCAGCCCGGATCCCAAGAAGGAGACTGAGAGCGAAGCTGAAGACAACCTAGACGACTTACAGAAGCACCTCAAGGAAAATGCTCTGCAATCTGTGTGGAAGGCTCAAGTGTCCCCACAGTTCTAGGGGTGAAATTCTTTTTGAATTAAAGGTGTTTCTTGAATGAATGCAGAAGATTGTTCATTCTTGCTTCTTGATCCACTCTATCAGTCTATTTCTTTTGATTGGTGAGTTGAGACTATTTATATCGATGGTTATAGCTGATATGTATTGGCTTTACTTTTTCATGTTGTTTGTTTCCTGTCTTTGTCCTCTGCTTAGTTGTTCGCTCTGCCTGCTGGTTTCTTTCTTTTGGTGTTCATGTATTTGTTCTTCAGGGCATTCTGCAGAGCTAGTTTGGTGGTCAGAAATTTCTTCAGTTGTTTTTGTCATGCAAATCTCTTATCTTTCCATCAATTTTGAAAGATACCTTTATGAGTATATCAATCTGGGTTGAAGATTATTTTCCTTCAGGGCTTGAAATATCTCACTCCAAGCTCTCCTTGATTATAAGATTTGTGTTAAGAAGTCTGCTGGGTGTGATTCTCATGGGCTTTCCTTTATAGATGATGTCTTTCTTTTCTCTTGCTGCTTTTAATGTTTTGTTTTTTGCTGAATTTCTGAAAATTTGACCATTGTATGCCTTTGTGTAGATATATTTGGGTCATAACTACCTGGAGTTCTATATACTTCATTTTTTTATGTCAATTTTTTTTTTGGTGGAACTGGGGATCGAACTCAGGTCCTTGAGCTTGCCAGAGAAGCATTTATTCCTCTGAGCCAATTCCCTGGGCCCTCAAATTCTTTATATCCATGTTTGCAAAGTTTTCTGCTATTATTCTGTAAAGTGGTTTCTATGGCACTTGCACTGGCTCCAGCCTTCTCACTGCTTACAGTCAGTCTTACATTCTTCTTTGCTTCATACTGCAGCTGTTGGACCCAGTTTTCATGTTCTATTGTGATTTTTAAGATATCTTTCTTATTCTGATTGCTACTTCTAGATTTCATATTCTATCTGCACCTTCCTGTAATCTGCTGTATATACTTTCAGTTGAGTTTCTAACCTGAAATTTTGTTTGGATACATTTCATTAATTCTGTTTCTTGTCTATTCTTGGCATTCATAGTTGCTCTCAGTTTTCTTGGGTCCTGTATTTCTTTAGCTGTGTCCTCTTTAATCTTTTATTTTGATAGTCATTTCTTTTTGTACCTCAGAATTTTTTTTTCCTTTGGCTGCTTCAATTTGTTTTTCCACCTCTGCTATTATTTCAGAGATTTCCATTAACTGATGTCCCATTTCTTCAATTTCTTTGTGCTCTGGACTTGTCCCAGATGGTCTGTGCATTGAGGATTGCATTGTGCTTCTTTATTTGTCACTTTCTATTTTACTTTGTTTTCCATATTGATGTTTATAGATTATGCTAAATATTTATGCTAAATATCCTTAATAATGTAGTTGAAGATTTCTTAGGAAGTATCTGTTCCTCTTCCAGACATCTTCTGAGTATAGATGTTTCTTGGTCTGTCTATCCCTTTCCAGTATATTATGTCTGAGGTGTTGTTGTCAATTTGACTTAGAATCTATTCCTTTAATACTTAGGTATGGTAATGGTTATTATCCTTACAATCACATTGTTGTCATACATAGGAGGGGAACTGGTTATAATATACATAATATCTTGGTTAAAGTAGTTTAGTTCATGGGGACAACCCACTGGGGCCCCCTCCTGTCCCTCTCTCAGACAGGACCTTTCTTGCTCTCAATAAATACATTCTGGGGCAGGGGAGATGGCTCAGTAGAATAAGCGCTTGTCTGGCAAGCAGGAGGGCTTGAGCTCAATCCCTAGTTTCACCAAAAAAAAAAAAAAGGAGTTTAGTTGGCAATAACAATAGACCTAAGCACATCCTGGACACTGACAAAGTGTGGTAAATATCTGTCTGATATGTATAACCATTGTATATAACATAATCCAATTCATACCTGGAAATTCTATAAAATGATTTTCCACTTAGTAGAGTGAATTTACTCTGTTGTGGGAGAGGGTATGGAGAATAGAGGATAGGATGGAGAGATAAATGATGCTAAATATAGTACTAGCAAGTTTGGGAGAGCACAGGATGATCATCCAGAGTTTGGCTAATTATGAAACACTGGAGGGAAGGATTGGAGGAGAAAGCCTAGAAGTTTTGAAGTGAAAAAGAAAGAAAAGATAATGTTTACTCATGAAAATATCAAGTCAAGAAAGTTAGTTGGTTAAAGAAAGGAAAAGAATGCAGGGGCCAAGGGTGTGATCCCCCGCCTGCAGTGCCAGCTCTGGCCAGGGGGTACACCAAGAAGGCAATTAAGACAGGGCATGGTGGCACATGCCTGTAATCCCAGCTCTTGGGAGGCTGAAAAACAGGAAGGATCCCTACAAGTCTGATCTGTGTAGTGAGACCCTATAGATCCTGTACTAAATACATAATAATAATAAAAATAATAATAATAATAATAAAGAGAGGAAAAGGATGAGTAGAATTAAGCAAAATGAAAGGGTAGAGATCACTTGTTAACTTATATTGCTAATGTTGTGTGGGGTATTTGTATGCCTCTAGTTCTGCCTGTCCATCATGTATGCTTCACCAGAGTCCTACTGCTTTACTGGTGTTTCCATGTGTTTCTAGAACCTCAGTCGCACTAGTGGAGGGCAGGAAGGAAGGGAACATTTTAGACTTTTCTCACCAGGCCCACCATCCTGCGTCAATGAAGGAAGGGAGGAACCAAACTAAGACTCCTCTTGCGTGTTGTGCTGTCCTGGGTTGAAGCTTGACAGAATTTTTGCTTAGATGATTTGGGCATACTTAATGCATTTCCTTTTATAATCAGCATAATTTTACCTTATGCTTTTAATCAGCTCCTTTCCTTTTATCCTTAGCTAGATCCCAATTTTTGAACACAGAAAAGGCTATATCCAGCAATTGGTTCTTATTTGAAGATACTGGATCTCTGTCCTTTTAGTCTGTCCTGGGAAGGCTCATATCCCCTCTGATGCCCTCAGGTGGGCATCTGAGGAAAGGATCATCTATTTCCTTTTTCTTGGAGAATTCTTTAAGTACAATGGTTCTTCAGCCTTTCCAGAGGTTCTTTTAAAAATATATAATAAAATAAAAAAACTATAAAAGCCTGAATGTGAGGGATTTTACCCCATTTGTAATTTGTATGCAGAGTATCATAATTTAAACTGCCATCTTATACTCATAAAACACCATTTCCTACTTAATTCTGGACCAAAACTAAAGTACAATGATATATAAGTCATTTCTTTTTCAAATTATCACTCTTTAAGGATATGGCCTAGAGGTGAGGTCAAAGGGATCTGCTGAGTGCTATGCCTGGTGGTTCCCATGGCTAGTCTTGGGGCCTTTGAAGAGACAACTCAGGCTTAGATCCTTCAGATAGCATCCTATGCTAAGGAAGGAGATCCATTCAGCCCACAAAAACAGACGATCACTTAATAAGTAGACTTTTTTCAAAACTTGGATGCCTTCAGTATCTTTTCAAGTAAAGTAGAGCACTGCTAAGACTAGACCCCCATCATGAGATTCCCTTAGTCACTTGAGACACTCTTACATGATCACAGTGTAAGCCTCTGCCTGAGGACTCCCTTAGAAACAGTAAATTCTTAAGAGATCAGGGTGGAGATACTTAATAAACCATATCTCATGTATTTACTTTGATAATTAAAAACCTTACAAACTATAAGAACAAGAATAGTTCTACTTTTATATACTCACAGCACTTGAGTTGAGCTTTACTGGCTGTTCTTTTGTTCTGTGCAGCCTATTTGGCATATGTTTCTAATGATCTAAATTCCTGTTAAAAGAAACAAGACCAGGATCCAGTCTGCTTCAAAAAAGAAGAAATCATGTGATTTCCTCCCCTCTTCCTACATGATGTGATACACTAAGAAACTTCCTTGTGAAGGTAAGTTTCCTCACCATGAGAAAGCTTCCTGAATTCTCTAACTTCCATTGATATCTATAATCCTCTAGGTCGCTGTCTCTCCTTGATAATCAGAAAAGATTTCAACTCTCCAGTGAATGAATGAATTTCCTGAGAGAGAAGGAACAAGAACAGGAGCGGAAAGGTTTTGGGGGAGAAAGATAAAGAAAACAAAATACCTTATGAGATACAGATTTTTAGAGAGAAAAATAGAATATCTAAAGAGCTTTACATCTTAGCTAGCTCTGCCAAATATGTTATAGGCTTCTGAGATTCTGAGGAATCCTTCCAATGGTGATTTCTAAATTCTTCTTCTATTGAACAATAAGTTGTTCAAAACAAACACAAAGGGTAATGAAGTTTCACATTTACAAAAGGTAGGAAAAGAAACATGTTGTGCAGAATGAATTATGGTCCAGTAAAAGTAGAAAAGGAAGTAGACACTACAGGGGGAGGGTGGGATACTGTGAGAGAACACAGTGGCCAAAACTATGTTATTTGATATGAATTTGGTGGATTGACAACTGGCGGTCATCTTGTAATACCCAGCTAAACTGACCGGCATGGTACTTGCTGTGGAAAGTCCACCTGAGGAATGTTGCAAACAGAATAAAAGGCAGAAATGGAAGAGAAGAAGGAGAAAGATGAAGAGGAGGAGGAGGAGGAGGAGGAGGAGGAGGAGGAGGAAGAGGAGGAGACAAGCTGTTGGGAGCAGTTGTTTCTCCTGGAGCTGTTGGCTTTCTTGGAGGGCCTTGTCATGCTGACTTTCTTGATGAACTTCTTTGTTCTCCTTGTGCAAGGAGGCCAGGATCTTTTTGTAACAGTGGATGGCTATGATTCACTTTGAAGCTCTGGTCCTTACTATGAGCATTTCTTCCTGACTCCAAAGTAGAAGATGGTGTACTATTCAGTCTCCTAGAGAAGTTTGTTGTTCTGGCTTTCCTGAGACAGATGTGGCTGTTCTCATCACAGGAGGAGCTCAGGATGGCTATTGCTGAGCACAGCTAGAGTACTTTTTAGGGAACTCTTTGAATGTCATTTCCAGGCTCTAGTGCAGATCCTTCAGCCTACTAGCACAAATTATTCATCACACTGACACAGATTTTCTAACTTCTACCACTCACCTTTGGGCTTTCCCAGCACAGATCCTTGAAACAGGCCTGCATGAGACATTGCCGTGGGCTCCCATTGAACTCATGGGCAGTGTTGTTATGGGTTCTAGGTCTTCGGCAAGCCTCATGCAGGATGGTACTGTGGGATCCAGGCACTTAGCTGAATTATTTTGTTTTTTAGTGTGTGGGTAGATTCCCTACACCTTCTTTGTATATGATTCTTTGGGTGACTCATACAAAGTAATCTTATAAATTGTGTCCTGCTGTTCCCTTTGTAACCCCAGTGCTGAGTATAATTTGTTAATAAATCCCAGGGAAGATATTTGGAAGACAGTTTGAAAGATGGGTCAAGGGACATTTGTAAGCTAGAAAGTATCCAGTTGGGAAGAAAAATAGAAAAAAGGAAGAACAACTTTGTGAATGTCCTACATTCAGAAGGAGATGATAGAAGGGAGAAGAATTTCAGGAGTGTACATACCAACAAATCAGCTAAAAAATGGGGGCTGAAGTGGATATAACAGATGATCTGGTCATCTTATGTATTCATGCACACAGAAAATGCTTTAAAATTAGTGCCCTAGCACTTCATCTCTGGGTCGCCTGAAGCATAGATCAAGCCGCCCGCCTGTCTTTATCCATCTAGAAAAAATTCAAACCCATCACTGTCACTCACTTACAATTCACTGATAACCTTTTTAAAAAAGAAACTTTTATAATTAGTTGCCCCACTTGCCTTGCATCATATAAGCACAGACCGTAATGTAGTACAAAGCCAGAGTGCTGAGTAGGAGCCAAAAATGATAAGACCATCAGTGACAGGAACTGCTCAAGTATGCCTTCCTGTGCCCTGCAAACCAGGGCAGGATACACTTCCATGAAGCACTTCTAGGCTCTAGAACCAACTGATATGCCTTCTCCAACAGGTCTTTGGAATTTAAAAGAACTGCAATCAAGATGGCCTTTACTGTAGCATTTCCTACACTGAATTTTTATTGAAAATATGCATTTTAATCAGGTGAGTGAACAGGCTCCAATTTATAAATGACATGATCAAATTGTTTTCACTAAATATTTTTGTTAACAGCCTAATGGATAATACATATCAATTTAGGAGCCCATGGCTAATAAATACTAAGTTTCTTACATTAAAGCATGAGCTTTCTTGCTTGGGATTTTCATTCAGGTATAATAAATAACTGCACAGGCTTTTCCTTTGCTTTTTGCATGTAGGCACAAAATCATTTTTTGTTTAACAATTGGAGCTTACTTTTATTATACAAACTGTAAATGGAGTAGTAATAATAGCTAACATTAACAGCTTATTATTTGGCAGAGTCTCTTAGAAAAGTTCTACACGCATTAAGCCATTTAAAACATATTAATTTTGTAGGTAGCAATTATTATCTGGAAGAGTCTCAAAGATCGTCAAATCCCTGACTGCTTTTTTTTCCCCCTATGCTACCGTGACTCTGTAAAGTGGATTCAGCCCAGAGACTCTGAAAGCAAAGCCATGGCATTTGCTCAATAGGTTCTGTTCAGCAGTACAAATGTTGTGCCGCATATGTGTTGAGCAAGTTAAGCCCACAAAACACAAGAGGAATTAACCAGATCACCTTAAATTATCATGTTCCTTTCTGAGTTAAGGGCAATATGTGTAGGTGTCTTATGGTAATGGAAAGACACCTAGAAACAATCAAGTGAATGAAGTAAATATACAGATTTCTATTTTGTTCTTACTTGTTTTAGGTTAACTGCGTGAGAATGTTGATGAGCTTTAGGAATCTCCATATTAGAAAGTTACTTCTGGGTCAGCTAGATAGCTCAGCAGACTAACGCATCTGCTTAGACAGGCCAGGAACCTGGGTTTGATTCCTTGTGTGACATACCAGCTTTGACCTGGGGTATGCTGAGAGGCTGATTGAGACTGGGCATGATGGCACACACCTGTAATCCCAGCACTTGGGAGGCTGAAAACAGGAAGGATCTCTATGAGTCTGGTCTGTGTGGTGAGACCCCATACCAAATACATCAAAAAAAAAATCAAAGAAGAAATAGAAAGTTATTCTGAGAGATAAAGTTGAGATTAATAAATGTACCTAATGCTGGTGTAGATGGAGTTTTACAACTCTTATCTGAGCATGCATTATGATGTTTTTTTTTAATTTTATTGTTTATTTATTTCTTTATTTATTTTTCCTGTACTGGGGATTGAACTCAGGACCCTGCATTTGCCAGGCAAGCATTTATTATACTGAGCTATCTCCCCTGAACCCATTATAACTTTTAAACAATGTAAAAGACAGTGTGTTTTTAATAAGTTCCAAGAATAACCTATGTGTATTTTTTCTAAGATTAGAGAATGAACTTTGTTTCTCATATTCTTCAATCAGCCAGTACATAACACCACTGAGGCTTATTTCTTTCATGTCTGAAAGTGTATACATGAAACCTCAGTTGGCAGAATCAGACTTTGGGGAACAGTGCTGATCATAAAATAAAACACAGGTGATTTCTGCCCTTATCTGGTCTCTTACATCTGTGATCTATCATTTCCCAGGTGCCAGTTACTGACTAAAGAAATAGAAATACTATTTTAATGATGTTTTTTCAGACTCAATTAATCCAGAGTGGCAAGTAAAATTACATGGTTAAAAGATCAGTTTCTATTTATATAGAAATTTGCTTTTCAATTGTATTAATGGTTCAAAAACAAAAACAAATGACCTATGTATAATAAATGCAGTTTAGAACCTTTTAGATGCTAGGCAGTCAGGAAAATTCAGTTTGCTCCATAAATTATGACACTACCTAACACCCATAATTTTGGGTATTCTTTAAAGATTAAAGGAGGAGAAACTAGTCTTGAAATGCTGGGTACTTCACCAGGTTTATTTGCATATGATACCTCATTTAAGGCTCACATAAACTGAGAAGGTTGGCGTTATAACTCATTGCATATTTGAGACAACTAAGCTTGGAAAAATAGAAAAGCCTTTCTCAAAATGATAAAGTTGGTAAATGGAATAGACACAATATGAAGCTAAATTTCTAGCTTCTTCACCAGTCTTTGTGTAGTAAATTATCCTCCTTGTGCTCTACTTGTATATGCAAAGGACAGAGGAAAGAGTTATTGAGAAAGAGAGACACAAATAAAAGAATTACAACCTTGAATAAACATATTCATTTTCCATTTTCTGCACTATTTAAGTACAAAATAATCTCACTGGTGTCATGGGCAAAATTTAGTTTGGATGATTACAAAAATGTTTCTGTGGGGACTGAGTGGGACAGCTGCTTTAATTCTAAACTGTTTTCTACTATTTCTATTCAGTGGCAGATATTAGAAAAGTTAAGTATACAGCAGTCACTGATTTCAAATTAAGTGGTAATGAATGCAGATTTCCATGAAGATTCCACGAGTTAGTAATTACAGTTTTATTGCAATTCGAAATGGTGAAATAAAGTCAGTCTCCACTGCCCCATACATGTAATTGATGAGTTAATTTGTCTTCAGCACTCTCGCTGTTCTAATATTTCTTCATCGATGCCATGAAAATTAATAGGATGCAAAATGTATAAAATTATACCCAGTAAAAAAAGCCACTGTACAGTACCAGGGAGGCATATTTATTTCATCTGTGGATGGTACAGGGTCACCATCTTTTTTTCCTCTTTCCCAGTGACATTTTCAGATTTGACATTCTGTGACATTTTCAGTTTAATATTGCTAATACCCTGGCTGCAGAATTAAAAGTGCACCCCAAGGAAGGGTTGAATGCAGATATATAAAAGTATAAGTGTTTTTTTTCTTCTAATAAATAATTGTAAATAAACAATGGACACTCTAAGAGCAGGGAACCACTCTCATTATCCCACGACATTTGGGGGTGTAAAAATAGTTCCACAGCTGGGAGGGTGACTGTTCATTAGAATCTTGATGTGCAAGGAACCTATGTGAGACCAGGCCAGAGTGCTACCCAGGTACCAAGTGATAAATGTCTAAAACAGAAAATGAGTGAAAGGTGCTTTATATATAGCAGGTGAGGAAATCCTTCCCTGGCCAAAGACAACTGAATGATTCAGGAGCCACAGGAGTCCCTACACTGTATATTCTTTGCTGATGAATGAGCCCCACTATTAACTGACTATTGATGCTCACCAACATTTATATAGGGTGCTCATTGGTGGATGAAAGGTCCATCTTATAAAATTTAGTTGATAAGCTCTGTCTCATTGCTTCACAGAAATACCTGTGAGGCCCTACTACATTCCAAGCACACCACTCATTCCTCTGCAATCAGTTGATCCAGTCACTGCTTACTTATTTCCGGTGAGCAGTTCAAGTTTTCACTGGAAAGAAACATCCTTACAAGATTCAGTCATTACCACTGAGTAAAATAAATACTGGCAGTGTGTAACGTGTAGGGGTTTTATTCCATTTATTATTTTTGAAGAAAATTCTATGTAACCACAGTGAAGCTATTCTTCTTACTAAGCTACAATCAATTTGAAGAATTGAGTTGATCCCAAAACTCCAAATATGGGCATGTATATGAATAAGATTAAGACTGGAGATTAAGATAAAGGACCTGAAATAGAGCCAAACAGAAGAAACTTATAATCTACTAAATCAAGAAAAAAAAATGAGACTGCTTAGAAATAAGAGCTTATACCTCATCCACTTTGATAGTAGTTTTGGGAGTCCTAGGTTTGCCTGAGCATTGTCTCTTATAGTCTGGAGATTGTATCATCTATGTACCCTAGAGTCTCTCACATGAAGCCAAATATGCCAAATGCTAAGTGCTATTTCAAAGAATTTGGAGAGACAAACAATAGCACAAAGACAGTGGTCCTGGAGGTATATGAACCTGCTGTGAGATCCATTTTCTGGAAATTTCTGATTATGAAAGTGATATAAACAAACCAATGGCTTTTCCGTTGTTTAATGCTGTGCCCTATTGGTTGTAATGTGGCAAACAGATTCATCAAAAAAGGCTGAAAGGTGCAAAGGAGAATGTGCAGCTATTTGCCACTGTTGGTAGGCTTGTGTTTAGAATCAAAACATTGATTTAGAAAGTTAGTCAATTAAGACTCAGGACATATGAGAACTTGTACTGTAACGTCATGTAACTCGATAGTGTC
>NDGN011132133.1:0-11839 GCA_002564285.1 Tympanoctomys barrerae | reverse complement strand
GTGTTCAGGGTCTCACTACTAGATCGGACTCATAGTGATTCTCCTGTTTACAGCCTTCCAAGTCCTGGGATTACAGGCTCACACCACCACGCCCAGTCTCAATTGCTGTTTTCAGAGGACCCCTGGGGGCAGGGCCGGCACAGCAGGCCCTTGGATCAAACCCCCATGCCCTCGCAAACACCCCTTCCCTCCTCCCCTCCCTTCTCCGTCCCCCCCCCACCCCCGGCCTCGGCTCCTGCTCCTGCTTGCAAAAGCTTTGATCCACTGAGCTATTTGGCCGGCCCCCTATAACAGTTGTTAACTACTAGATTTTTTGCTAATTCGCTAAACTAGTTCAGATTTTCAATTTATAATTCTCGACATTTTAAAATGAATGTTCTCCATTCTGATCTAAGTATCTCTGGAAAAAATGATTTGTTTGCCCTTTCTTAAAATAAATAAGGAATATTAAAGGGCTTGTGTTACACATTGCATGCTGACTTAGTCTCCCACAAACATTAAATGAATGCGAAAAGAATCATGCGTACTTGTCCGGTCTGGGGCAAATTAAGCTATGCAAAAAATACAGAGGGAACTTCACTTCAACTTAAGAGAAGTGAATTGAAAAAAATACCATCTCGCTATCTCAAAATGATAGATGCCTGGAATGTGGACCCACAAACAATTCTCTAGGTTTTTCCTAACAAAATTCTCATAAGGCATCCTATCACTCCCTCCTTATCTCTTCGTTTTTGGCTTTCTGCGCACGGAAGATAAATATACAACCAGTTCCCATCATCAAAACTTGCATAACCACTCTCTCTTGACCTCCTTGTAGCCCCCAAAGTGCATGAGTCATGAGTTTTTAAAGAAAACTCCTTGGAACAAAATTACACTTGTAGAAGTTTGAGGAGGTTTTAGACTGATATCAAAATCTCCTGGGTATGGGTGACCTTGTACTTTCTATTTCATTAAAAATCACATATGTCTCAAAGTTTCCGCTCTTGCAGGGACAGGAATATCGTGGATGCAACACCTTTGAACGTATTCATCTCTTCCTGACATCCACAATTCAGGACTCCTCCAGGTAAAAACTTCTTAAATTAAAGAGAGGAAATAATATTTTCATTTGCTGAGAGTGGCTTCTGAATATGCTCTAGACAGGATAAAAGTGGCCTACATTTTAAAGTTATTTCAGCTTGTATACAAACATATTAATCATTCCCCTAAAACATATGTCCCTAATAACTCCACTGATTAATATCTTTCCAATAAGCTACTTTTCGCTATCAGTTTTCTGCGGAAGATTTCTTAGACAGCAGCACTCACACGATTTCCAAAGTTTCTGTTTTTTCCTTTTCCTGAAAAACTGTGTAGTTTAATTACTTATTTCTGCCTCGGTGTATCTGGTAGTGAAGATGTTTTCTCTTAACCAGTATCACAGGGGCTGGAGAGACAGGTCAGCGATCTAAGAGCCTGCCTGGAAAGCACAAGGACTTGGATCCATTCTCTGGTACCACATGCCGTGCCAGCCCCAGAAGTCCAGGTGCGCTGTGTCGGCCACTGAAACCAGGCGTGGTGGCTCATGCCTGTAATCCCAGCACTGAGGATGCTGAATCAGGAGGACCACTACGAGTTAGAGCTGCAGAGTGAGACCCTATATCAAATAAATAAATAAATAAATTTTAAAAATATTTTAATAAACCCAGAATCTCAGGATATATGCAGGTAGTGCTCTTGTGTATTTCATTCAAATATCTGAGGTCTGACAAGCCCAGAGGAAATACAGTAATGGCCAATTTATACTAGAAATATATGTCCATGTTGGTATTTCCTCTAAAGGAAGATTAAATGCTGTCTCTTAAATAGTTGGCATTACAGTTTTTAAAAATAGTTCATTAAAAAATTAATCTAAGAATTAAAACCAAAACAACCATTCATTGGGAACCCAGAGCCAAAATATAAATGCATTTTTTAAGAAAGACATTGAAGATTGTTTTGATTTGATCATTTGATTTGATCATTTTGAGCTGTGTGACTTCTTTTTCATGTTTGATATATTATATATCACTTTATTTATTGCAAGTTGTTAATATTTGTTTGACTACATATCTCAGCATCAGTTAATTACTCTTGAAAAATCTTACTTCCCCAAGATATCTGAAAGGACCCACCACTCCTACCAATTGGTTCTAATATCTTTGTCTTCTATGTCTACTTTTCTAGCTTCTTTACACCTCATTAACTTGGTGAGCCATTCTCACTTCACTGCCCAAAACACAATAGGCTTTACAGTATTAGTTGCTAAATGAGTGAATTTAAATGTCCCATTTGATGTTAGGCCCTTAAGAGAATAATCCTGATATTTGTTCATGCGGAGAACACTATGTAACAAATATTTGGAGCTTGTAAATAGTTCCTGAAGTGAACTGCCCAGGTAAATACATAAAGAGATACAATTTTTCTAAGACTGTGGATGTCCAGAAAAACACATTGCTGCCTTACAAAGTTTAAAGCATTGAACCATTATATATTATTATCTCTTTTAGCTTCAAAGTGTTCCCCGGTATCTGAACTCAACCTCACCTTTGGAATATTGTGCCTGGCCACACCTAGCCCCGCTCCATCACTCTTCATGTCATAAATGTCATGGAGCACACCAAGCCCACAGTTAGGCAGCCCTAGTTAACATGCTAACTCTGCTCCTTAAGTGATAATTTCAACTGATAGAATGCATGACTCCCCTTCTGCATACATTCATTCATTGGTGATGTGTATATACTTAGTAGATCCATCAGCTGTGAAAATATTAAAGGAGTTAGTATAGTTAAAGCACAGAATAATACACAACACATACTACACTCTCCATGCATTCACTATGAATTCCATATGCATTCTATCTGCATTCCCTGTAAATCCCCAAAACATTCTCAACAATTTGCCCATGGGAGTATAAATGAATAATTATTGGGCAATTCCTACAATTAAACTGTACACTCCATTATAATAGTTAAGGCCTCTTTCTCCCTTTTATTTCCTCAGCACCTTATTCTGTGTCAAAAATATTGCCTTTTTAGTTTAACACAACAAATATTCATCCATCTCCGATGTGCCAACTGTTGTTATAGGTGCTGAGGATACAAAGAAGTTGGCCTCACACAGAAATGTTTCCTTGTAAAGTTCACAATGAATGCGGTGAAAATAAAATAAATAGGCCAAAATCAGGAGTTGCCACAAGTTCAGAAGAAAACTGTTGATTTACTCTGTTTGGGAATATGTTCCAGAATAGCATAGATTAGTAACTTAACCAACAAAATTCATTTTCCTCATTTCTGAAGAAGGCTTGGAAGTCTAATATCAGAACATGATCATGGCTGAGTTCAGGTGAGGGCCCGTTCCCAGTCTGCAAATGACTATCTTTTTGGGGGGGCTGGCTCCAAATGCCTTCAGGGAGGTTTGGCTGGCTTGAGTTCTGGGGATCAAACCACAGCAACCTGAGCCTGAATGCTTTGCTTAAGCAGCCACTTAAATAACTGAGCTTAGAGGCAGGCCCCCATGGCTATCTTCTTGCCTGACCATGAAGCCAGGCAGAGCCCTGTGAGGAAGCAGTTGCTGTTTGTCTCTGTTAGTCAGTGAGCCAGTCTCCTCTGGGAGGGCTCTTCCCTCAGAACCTAATTTCCTCCCAAAGACTCACCTCCTGCTGCCATCACATTAGGGATTAGCTATCAGCAAACCTGAGGACATAGTACTCTATTGCCTATAGAAAGTATAAAATGGAAACAAACACCAAATCAAATGTGGCACCACCCCAGTGATGGTGTTTTTGTAGCGTTGCCAGTGCAACAGTAGACGCAAGGCTGGGGAGCAGAGACATGAAAACACAAAGACGGCCAGACACAGATGTGCAAAGGAGCTCAGAGGCGGATGAAATAATGAAGAGTTAGCCGCAGCACAAGAGAGAGTTCTTAGATTTTTGTGGGGAGGTGAGAGCTTTGGAGAAAAAGTACCTCTCCAGAAGGAATTATCGTGTGTGACATTCCACATTTCAGAAACACCGTGACCCATTTCACAAACCAAATTCTTTATCTTTAAGCTATCAGTGATAGTAATAATGAGGTGCTGTATTTTCAGAATAATTTGCTAGGGGTTAATGTTATCAAGTATATGTTTCTCTTTTCTGATTTTTAAAATACCGGAATAGAGCAGACATTCATGTGATCATTTATAATTTTCTTATTTAGCATAATTGAGAGTTGAGTCTATCCTTTCAACAAATTCACAGAAGAAAATCACTTTGGACGCTGCCGGTTATTTTTATATCTTAATGATCATACATCGCTTTTCACAACTCTTCTTTGATCATAATATATCTAACATGTTTAATATTGAAGGGCTGGCCAGATAGCTCAGCAGATTAAAGTACCTGCTTAGGCAGATGCAGGGACTGGAGTTTGATCCCTGGCCTGTTGTGCTGGCCCTGCCCCCAGGGTGCACTGAGACAGTGATTGAGACTGGGCTTGGAGGCACGTGCCTGTAATCCCAGTGCTTGGGAGGCTGAAAACAGGAGATTCTCTGAGTCCAATCTATGTAGTCATAACCTGTTGACGCCATACTAAATACATAAAAAAAGATTGATTGCATAATTATGTCTTGTAGAAGAACATTGGCATTTTTCTCTTTCCTGTTTTTTTAGAGAATGCACTTACACATCCTTTAGTTCAATTATTGAACTACAGATATTAAATGGCATTTCTTGAAATGAACATGGAAGTTTTAGGCAAATTGCTATTGGAAGCCTGAGTGATAGTCAGCCATATGAATTGATCCATGCATCTTTCCAAATTGTGGAAAATTTTGATTTATTTTAGAAAGTATTTCATTTAATTCCATGTCTTGGCATGCGGGGAGACATTCCTCTACTTACGAAGTACTATTTTGTTACAGTGCTACTTAATCTTTCTGAAGGGTTTTATTCAACAATAAAAGATTCACTCTAAGATACAATTCAACCAGGGATAGTTAAATAAAAATCACAATTTGATTGGGCATGGGAAACTATAATTTAACCGAAACAGGAAATGCTAGATATAAAGTGTTACTATCTGTAGTAGTGGTTTAAATTGAAAGTATAGGAGGAAAACCCTAAAGAATACTCAAGGTCTAAGGAACCGTACACAAGTGAAAAACAGCAAGGAAGACAAAATTGGGGGTTGGGAGAATCTTCCATGTTGTGGTACAAATCCTTTAGAATGTGAGGTTCTAGTTTATGAAATGGCAAAAAAGTCCCCTAGCCAGAACCAGCCCAAACACGAGGAAGGCCCAACGCATCTTTCACAGGTGCAGTCACTCTGAAGACCTAAGATGGAAACACAAGGCATGCAGCCATCTGCTCACCAGAGGTGGGTACAAGGCCTGAGGCATGTTCTGCCTGCTCTGATGGAGCCTCAGAGAGGGCTTGACTTGAGCATGGGCTGCAGACGTAGCAGGACAGCATGCTCCAGAAAAGAGCATCTTCTGTTTGACCTAAAAAATGAAGACACGACTCTAAGAAGTTATATATAATATGAAAGTGATCAATATCCACCCCCTCTACTGTGTTCATTTTCCACAACGAACATTCTTTAAAGAATTTGCACTATAGCCACTGCAACAAGCTTGCTGGCATCGGAGAAGAGGGGAGGGTGAGCTCCAGTAAGAACAGTGGAGCCGTGTGGCCACCCTGACTGAGGGTGCGCCTTTGTGCATCTTTGTCTAATCTCTACTACCCAAAATCATGGAGTAATCATTGTTCAAAGCAGCAATGCTTTGGCACAGTACTGTCCTATTTTTTTTTTTACCAAATCATTAAATGGTTGTTTTCAGAAGCCAAGAAAGTAGAAACCTGGGAAAAGAGTCTCACTAGCAACACGTGGCTCACAGATTCCAAACGCTGCTCTCAGCATCAGTCACCTACATTTCAAGTGATGTAAGGCTACAATTGGCATTACCAGCATGGTAGTATTCAGGCATTTATTGTATAGTAAAATGATACCTTTGTTGTATAATTGTGAGCTTGGCATGGGCCCACTCAGACAAATTCCTCCAATAGCAAAGTGCTTAAGCTGTTTTTCAGGAAAAATCTCCAGAATCCACTTAAGGATAGCTTAAAACAGGCTTTTCAAGAATACACATGAACAGAAGCAGCAGCATGCAGCCCGTGGTCTTTCAGAATTGTAAGTTCAAAGCCTTCCTCAATGAAGATAATGCTTCTACAGATAAGCATGTGCCCTGCGAGGAGGCATGGCGACCTGCACACTTGCACAAAGGAACCCTAAAACTTTCCCTTCCCAACACAACCAGCAGCTGCCCCTATTCTTTTCCATAATTATACCATACTAATGGAATAAAGTGAAAAATCTCACCCTATACCTCCTTGCTTCCTGTGTTAATTTGCCGAATTCTAGGCACGCTGGCCAGTGGCCCCCGGCTCAGGGTCAATAGAAACAAGCACTTAATACAGAGAATGCTACCGCTATTAACACTCCTTCTGTGAGCTTTACACCTGATCTTCCATTTCTGCCTTTGTTTCCATTGGCTATTTGAGACAGGGTCTGTAGATCAGACTGGCATTGAACCCTCTGTGTCCTTCAGTCCAAGCTGACTTTCAACTCATGGTGACCCTCTTGCCTCAGCCTCCAGAGAGCTGAGCTTACAGGAGTGTAACACCACACCTGACCTTATTTTTCCATTTTTAAGGTGATTTCTCTAACTTTTTTCCTTGTAAGTTAGAACCCTGAATGGCTACATTAAATGTATTTAAATTTATATTTAGATTCATAACTGTATTTCAGTAAGACCACAATAGTAATTACTGGTAAATACCACTAATAATCATATTTCTAAACACTTTACATACTATCTTGGTTAACCTTGACAACAACTCCATTACAGTGGGTGTTACCTGCTTTAGCATCTGAAGATACTGATGTACACAGATATTAAGTAATACATCTGTGTTGATTCAGGTAGGATTTAAGTTTGGGTAACTTTGAAAAGAAAATCATTTGATCTTAATTACTGACTTCGGCCTCCTTAAGAGTCTAATAAATAAAACAGTAGTGATGTTATTACAAAGTCTAGTCATCAATTTCTGTGTTTAGGGATTCCACAGCAAAGATTCTGCTCTTTGAGTAGTTGGCTTTTCCTAAAACTCATATAACTATAGTTTCTATAGTTATAACTTGAGATAGCAATTATATAGAAGTTTAAATAAAACCCAACCTTGGGCCACAATTTATTTGTTTGCCCATATTAATCTTTATTTTTTCTCCCTAATTTATGATGGGATTTAGACATCAGGTATGCCTTTGTCTGATTGGTTGTTTAATGTATAATATTATATTTTAAAGACAAGAACATGACAGAATATGAAAATATATTTGTACATTAAATTTCTAACTTAAAAACTTCAACAGGGGTGGTTCAGTTGGTTCTTTAAAAGGAAAGGAATTAGGACATAGTCTCCAGTGATGCAATTGTACTGTAAAAGGATGGGCAGGTATTTGTGTGAGTAATAGAAGAAAAATTAAAACAAAAATTAACCAACTTAATTCATGTTTGCACAAAACAATTGGAAGACTAGAATTATTAAATAGAAATCAGGGTAATCTTTCAGGCAGTCAATATCCTTTGCCAGGTTAGGATTGGAGTTGGGGCCAGAGCACAGAAATGTATGGTGGTGTGGAGTTCCTCAGGTGATCTCTACATTTTATTCATCAAATTTTAAGTTTTTCAGTGTCGCTTGAATGGCATTTTGTCATTGGCAATAATTTATGCTGAGTAAATAAAGTGAAATATATCGCTTGTTATATCAACAATTTGTAGAGGAGACTGCAATACTAGGGATAAACCTAATACTTTATTTATTATGTGGAACAATGTCTTCAGTAGCTTTGAATAATCACTAAGCCATTGTGGCCTCAAAAACATATAGGCCCTAGAGTGGACAGACATTGCTGAATAGCGCGCCATTTCCTTTTATAAATGAATAATTGCAGGCTTTTATTGGTTTAGTTTTAATCTGCTTGAGAACACTTCCCCCTTCTTTTGGGCTGGTTTATTTGTTTTAAAGACCAGCACCACAGGGAAAGCAGCCACGCACAGCTTTTCTGAAAAGTCTTTTGTGTGTGTTCATCTCTGCTGAAGAATTAATCCCAGACCTGCCTGTTTAGATGACAATGTTGATATCTGATTCTGTCATTCAAAAGAAAATAGGAAATTTTCTCTTGACATCAATAACTTTAGCTTTCCTGGTTTGAGTAAGATACAGAGCTTATTCTGAATTCTATTCTTTCCTTGGAAGTATGGTTACCTTTGGTGATTTAAAATTCATGTAATATTGACAGATCCTTGAATATTTATTCAAAACATCTCCAAAGCCAAGTTGGATTAAACTATAAGCTTTTCAGTCTGGTCTTCTAATTAATCTTCCACATTTCAAACTATTTTGCTTGTTTTTCATATTTTATTTCAATTTTGATTTTATTTCTTTTTCCTTCTGTCGTCATCTATGGTACTTTAAGCCTTTTATTTTAAACATTATTTTTAACATTATAACATCATAAGTATTTTTGAAGAGAATAAAACTTGCAAATAACCTCTATATTGTATATTGTAATAACTTTTATTAAATACTTCATTGAGCACTTTCAAAACTATATAATTATGGTAAAAAAAATTCTCTAATGTCATTATCACAATTATGTGGCTGCAATATACAAACCTGAGAAATCTCTTTAAATAATATGCTTAGAGGAATTGCTAGCTAGTATGCTTAAAGGAATTGCTAGCAGGAACAAGGCCTTACCTGGACTGAAAATGCCCCTATTTGCTACTTGGATCTTTATAAAACTCATCCTTAGGGCTGGCCAGATAGCTCAGCAGATTAACATGCCTGCTTAGGCACAAGCACAATAGCCAGGGTTTGATCCTGTGCTGGCCCCGCTCCCAGGGCTCACTGAGACAGCAGTTGAGACTGGACATGGTGGTGCATGCCTGTAATCTCAGCTCTTGGGAGGCTGAACACAGGCAAATCACTGTGAGTCTTATCTCTGTAGTGAAACCCTTTAGACCCTGTACTAAATAAATAAAAAGTAAATAAATAAAATAAAACTCATCCCTTTCTCTTAGCTACTCCTAGACTACAGAGAGCTTTGAGAGAGATGATGCAGAAGAACTTTTTAAGGTACAAAATACCATATAAAGAAGAAAAATTCTAAAACTGCCCAGAGTGCAAATTTATGGATATATTTAACTTACAAGTAGGTTGACAGAAGATTCATTAACTAACTTTCATTTTGGTATCATAGTCCTTTATGCTTTGTAGAAGTTTATTAATTTATTGTAATGATCAACTTATTTTAGATTGTAATTTATTTCCTTTCAAGTCATGATTTCTTTTCTTTCAAATATCAAGTCCTTTTTAGAAATAGATCAAAGTATGTCTATAGGGTGATTAAAAAACTATATTTGTTTAAGCAAGCTTTGTCCATATTTCCCTCAAATTCCTGTTATTCTCTTCTTTATGCTCTTCAGGGAAGTACCTGAAATTTAAGAGCAATTTATTTCTTGTTATCTACCATTGTTAATGTTAAATAATGTTTTCCTTATTAAAATGAATGCAAGGAGTCTGGGCATAGTAGCACCTATAACACTAGCACTGGGGAGGCTGAAAACAGGAGGCTCACTATGAGTTCAATCTTCATAGTGAGACCCTGTAACAACCAAACATATTAAAATTAAATTAATTAAGTTAAAGTGAATGTAAGGACTCAATTTGCTGGATAAATCAGATTGAAAAAAATGATTTTGGTGCATGGTAGGATTTCTTTTTTAAGAGAAAAACTTCAGCTATATTAACCTTAACAGAGCTTATTTATTTGACAAGATAAATTCACGGACCAGGCAGCACTCAGTCAAGAGAGGCCCAGAGAACACATCTCCACAGTTCGAGAAGTGGCTGTTTTAGGCCAGACAATGAACAATAAAGACATAATTTGATTAGCTGCACCTACACATTTGCTTTACTTAGACATGATGGAATGAGAAGTCCCCAGCTGGATTTATTTGGCAGTTTCTGATCGATTAAGCTTGAATTTTGCTGAAGTGCTTTCATTGAGCCTTTGTCTGCTCACATAGAAACCCAAGATACTGGATGTATCTCAGCCTTCTTGGCTTCTCAATGAAAATTTTCAATAATAAACACTCAATGTTTGTTAAATGAACTCAATGATTGCCAATAGATTTGCGTGCTTGGAAGAAAGCAGTTGATAGTGCCTTTTCACACTTCTTACCCAGACTCTCGGCACTTTTACTCAGTTTCTGGAGTTGAAGGGCATTTGCCTCATAAGACTTAAAGACTTGTTGCTATAAATGGAGCGTGGAGAAGCTCCCTCTAGGAAGTACAGCTCTGGCTCAGTATTAGCAATCCTCCTCTCCGAGCTCAGTTTTTCTCATGTATTCTGCTCTTTTGAGGTCACCACTCTTCACAAGGTCACCTGGGCTGGACGTCCTCTGATGTTCAGGCTTCTTGCCTGTGCTCCTGAACTAGGAGAAAGTATCACAGACAGTTGTCTGAGCTCTGTCTACCACCACCTGACCATCCACAGTGTATCTCCAGACCTAACTACCCTCAAAAATCTGGCCATCTATAAAGAACCTCACAATATTAAAACTGAGCCACTCTGTTGGGTCCCTGCTTTTGCCAAAAAACTCTTTTTTCTAAAGTGTCCTAGGCATGTGGTGAAGGTGTTTTGTCTCCTGGCTTCAATAGGAGCTTGATTGTGCATGGGTCTCATAAGAAACTCTCCTTGAGATTTCCTCATGTCACGCTGCATGCAAGTACCTTTGTAGAACCACACAGATGACTCCCAGGTTAAAGAATGAGGCTAATAAGGAAGGTGAAAGTGCAGAGATTATTTAGCCTGGAAATCTGACATCTGAGGGACAATTTAATAACTGTCCCATTATGCTGAAGGTTCTTATAGCATCTTGGTGCTATAAAATTGCAAGCAGCTATTTTTAATCACTACTGAACATAGAAATCCTGTGAGCATCAGTTAAGCACAGATCAGGGTTAGACCTAAAGAAGAATTGCCTGGTGGGACTTGCTCATAGCAGACAGTATGAAACAAAACTAATTCAATGTCATATTGCAATGGTGAGCAGAAACACCAAAAGGACCCCTGGGATTTGGAGGCAGATTTATTTACATCAATAGGCACTGATCAGGAGCATTCCCAGAATATCACACCTTGATCTCTGTTGGTCTGGGGCTTATACAAGATAATCAAGCAGGATGTACAGAGGCAGACTGGCTTGGCAATTGGGGATTGGTTTGCATAGTGTATATCATACCAACTAGCTCTGTATCACAGTGACAAGTCACTTCTGAGAGACAGCAACTGTCTTGACTACTTTTCTCTCTTCCTGGGACACCCCAAATTAAGGAAGAGAAGACTTATTTAGCTCTCTGTTTGTGGAGTTTTCGGTCCATACTTGGCTTGCTCCAAGGCAGGGTAGTACATGGTAGAGCACAACAGTTCATGGCAGCAGAAAATAGCAAAACAGCAAGAGCACAAAGGGAGGAGCAGCAGCAGCAAAGATTCTCTCGCTTCCTTATATTGCATTCAGGTTAACTATGGGTGTAGCACTCATGCCCATAACCACAGCAGGACTCACTCCCATAATCCTAGCATCAGCTCATGAATTAATCATAAACACTAGAACACTCCCCCTGACAACTGCATGAGTCCTTGGAGGGACAACTGAACACAAACCATAATGGCAAATATGTTTGGAACAGGAACTTCTACTTGGGCAA
>NDGN011132127.1:0-18704 GCA_002564285.1 Tympanoctomys barrerae | reverse complement strand
TGCCAAGCCGAAGCCGTGACTCCCAGCGTTGCTCTGAGAAGTTGGATGTCGGATTCATCTTGCCCAAATCGTTCCTATTAATGGTTGTCAAAGAAAGCCATTCCCCTGGGTATGTTAGTCATGCACCACGAGTCAGGAACCCTGATTTTAAAATCCAGCCATGCACCTAACACACCCAATCAGCATTCACCCTTTGCCAGCCACTACACGAGGCAGAGAGGGCGAGAGGTGAACACAAATAGTGAGAAGGTCGCTCGCACTGACCATGGGGAACAGCATACATTAAGTGCTCCGTAAACAGCAGTGAGCACAGATCTTGGCAAGAGATGGGCATTTGGGGTGGCAGATCCCTAAAGTGGGTTTGAATCCTAGAACTACCCAGGCCTGCTGTGTGACAGGCGAAAACAAACGACCCCTTCACACGCACAGGGGCCTGTCTGTACGGGACTATGCCACCTCATCACCGAAGCAGCACAAGGTGAAGACACAAGAAGAGAGCACCTGGCTAAAGCATTCCGGACCATGGTGCTTGGCAGGGCAGCAGAGACAGGAAAAAGACCACGGTGCGGAGGCAGATGGCCACCTGGACAGGCTCCCAGGGTAGATTCTGTGCTCCCCTCTCGGATTACCTTGTAATTACCTTGCAATTGCATTCAAACCCAATAGTGGATTGTATGTGTATCCAGCACATACAATCCACTATTGCAACCACTTATGTACAGCTCAATGACACCTAATGCATTGACAGTGACATACAATCACCTCCATTGAGTTCTAGAATTTTTTGTTGCTCCAAAAGGAAACCCCATATGCACCATCAGTCTCTCTCATTCCCCCTCCCCACACCTGAAAATCCCCAGTCTACTTTCTGTCTGGATGGATTTGCCAGTTCTGGAATCATATAATACTTGTCCTTTATGATCCAATTTCTTTCACTCAGAATAATGTTTTCAAGTTTCATCTAAGCTGCGGCACGTATCAAAACTTCACTCATCTGGATGGCTGAGCAACAGCCCATGGATGGATGTACCTACCACATTCTGTGTATTCGTTCAGCAGCTGCTAGGCAATCACACTGTTTCCATCTGCACCATCACGGATGGTGCTTATCTGACTCAATGCATGGGACCTACATCACTCCAAATCCAAGGAGTCACAGCATTCCCAAGATGGAGGTGCTCCTCCTCCTGTGCCTGGGATGGACTCTTCTGATCATGGTGGCAGCTGGTGGCTTTGCATTCACACATATGGCTTTTGTTTTGTATCAGTCACTGCTTTGTGTCCCCCCAACTCTGGTTTCCTAATTGATTTATTGACATAAAATCAGCCCTCGCATTATTACAATAGTCATTAAGAAACGGCTTAGCATTAACCTGTAGCGACTGTCATCACGCATTTCTTTTTGGCTGCATGCAGATGAGGAAAGAGAGGGGAAATCAGGTGAGCTGCGTGCACACGCCAGGCTCTGTGCTGCCTCCTCCTGCCGCGCAGATGTTGTCTGACTTGCTCCTCACATAACCGAGGCGGAGGAATTAGCATCCCGTGATCCAGACAAGAAAATTCAAACTCACAGAGGTGACGGGACTTGTTGCCAATCACACTAATGAGAGGTTGAGCTGGCATCAAACACCAGGTGTGTTTGACTCTGTGCTGCTCATGAGTCCATCCAATCCATCTTTTAGAGAATAATTATTAACAGTGGCCCAGTGGAGCCTGCACCCGTCACATCCATGTACTTCTGCCCTGTCACACTGGGTTCACAGCCAATTTTGCAGTCAACTGAGATCCTTCCTTGGTTTCTGTGTTTGGGGACCACTGTGCTTCCTCCATTCTGGAAAGTTCATGAACTTTTACGCAAAGCAAGTTGGTATTACTAGGGCCCTGAAGCAGCAAGCTAGAGGCCAAGGTCTCCGGTGACCCCAAAATACCATGCAGCTTCAGGGGAGCCAGTCCACCCAACAGATGCCAACTTTCCTGCCAACATCATTCCAGGGATTTCATTCCTGGAATCTGGTGTCCTCCTGGAGCATTGTGGGAATGATGAGAATTGGGCTCTGTGGATACTGGACCCTTGAGACCTTCACACACACATTCACAGGCAAGACATGGGCTGTTCAGCTCCTGCAACAGGATGCAGGACACAACAGCCAGGATGACCGGGAGCCATGGGACATTTATTCTTGGTTCTGAACAGCCATGTGGCAGGACAAAGGGAAAGGACACATGGACAAGCACCTCCAAGGAAAGTATCTCCAAGGAAAGGCTATGCTTAAATAAAGCTTGCTTTACCAGGAACAAAATAACAAAAGAAAGAAAAACCCTCCCAGGTCCTCTAGTGGACTTCCAGATTGGAAACACAAAGATTAAAACTGTCCCATGCACTGTGAGAGGTGAGAGGCAGGAAAGCCACCTGCCTCCAGTCTCCTTAGGCTCCCACCTCAGCCTACAGCATGACTCTGCAACAGCTTCCAACCCACTCCTCACCTCCAACCCAGCCCGCAGCCACCTCATCAGGATCAGGGCATCCACAGAATCTATGCAACTGTGAGTCTCATGGTGGCCTCCAGAGCCCAACCCCATCCCAGTGCAGCAAATCTAACCTTATCCCCCAAGCTTCCAAATGCATGTGTCAGGGTGTCTCAAATTTATCAGGCCCAAGACCAAATTCCTAGTTTCTTGTACCCCAAACAAACCCACCCCTCCATCGCATTCCCCTCACCTTAGCAAGGGCCCACGCCCTACTTGACCCTCTTGCCAAATGTGCAGGCACCATCTGTGACTCCTTCAGCTCCAGGGACTTGGTCAACCTGCCTTCCAAATACTCTCAGAACTGCCTAGATGGTTCCCATAACGTTCTACAAGAAACTCCTTCCCCTTCTGTTGTGCTCTGTCCTCCACAGCAGATCAGCTTTGAGCTTCAGCTTGCATCTTGGGATAAACTCTCATGTCCTTTACAAAGGCCCACAGGGTCCTCCCAGCCCTTGGCCCCAGGGCTTCTTAATCAGGCCAAATGCACCCTCTTGGTCTTTATTCTGACTCTTCCCTCTGCCTGTATTCTTTTTGTCATACTTTCTCTGTACAGTCACCCAAGAGCTTTCTTTATGTGCTCCCAGGCACTTCTGGAACTGGATTGCACTGTGGAGCTGACAGCTGACTGCTGCTAGGAGGAGGGTCTGACCAGAAGAGGCAGTCACTGGGACATGACCTCGAGGGTTCATCTCCTTCCTCTGCTCCTCCCTTTGTTCTCTGCTTCCGTACCCACTCTATGAGCACTTCCTCTGCTAGATCCTTCTGCCATGTTGTCCTGCCTTGGAGCTGCCAGACTATAGATGGAAACTTCTACAAATTGTGAGCCAAATAAACCTTTCTTCCTTTACTTTGTGGGTGTCAGGGATTTTACCCACTGATGAGAACATGATAAGACACTCTTCTCCCAGGATCCCAGTGGCTCACTCTTGTACCCCCTTGTGACTTCCCATCATCCCCCAAGACTCCCTACCATCTCCCTGTCACAGGATCCCAACCCCTCTCCGGTTCCCCCTCATCTTTGTTTTTCTTCAAAGCAGGTATCACCACTAGATCTGTATCTATGCAGTTATCCAGTCAGTGCCCATCTCATTTCATGAAAACTACAAGATAGAAGAAATATTGGCCTCACAGATACGTCTCACTGGCTGGCATCCAGTAGGCTCCCATGAAATACTCGCAAGAAGACAAGGAAATTCAGTCCCTGAAACTTGAGCTCGCCCAAGTTTAAATACTTAGAAAGTGGAGAAGGCGGAATTCAAATCAATTCAGTCCCTGCAGCTCCAAACCCTTTTGCCCTGTTTCAACAAAGAATAGCTCTCTGGACACCAATCTTTGTTGGAAATGAAATCACTGTCCTGAGTCAAGCAGAGGAGCTACAGACAGACACCATTTCTCAGGAAAATGTGAAAAATAAATGTTATGGTAACAAATTGCCTATGATCTCATTATTGTCATCAAACATTTATTAAGGGCCCACAAGCACATGGTGGCTTACTCGGCGGCGTGCTCCTCAGAGAGCAGAAACCAGAACAGCAGACAACAGGAGGCCCATTAGTGTGACTGATGCTGGGTGGAAGGAAGGCAGTCAGAGAAGACTAGGGGTTGGTGCAGAAGAGATGAGCACAGACATCATTTTCAAAGACCCATCCACCCGCCCACCCACTAGCTCCTCCTGGTCCTTTCTTCCCCAGATCCCAGGCTAATGAGCCACTGAGCCCTCTTCATTGGAGGCTAGGTCTCCAAGCTGCACAGACTCCAGGGAAGTAAGAAAGTCAGCTCTCTACACCCACAAATATGGCCCACTGGGACCCTACAAGACAGCAACAGTAATTAACCCCTGACAGCAGCAAGCCCCCAATTCTTCCATGCATCTCCAGTGCTAAAAGTGCTAACCGCACACTTTCCACGTCAGAAGGGAGGCAAGTGCTGGTGAGAGGGCATGTCCCGCAACCTCTCACCCCCATTTACCCTGGTGTCTCCCCACCAAAAATGAGGATTAGAGTTCTGTACATGGATTCATTGACAAAGGTCTTCAGAGAACAGTTATTCAAATTTACAACTTCAGAGTTATAATTTAGCTTATATTACATAAACTTACTCTTCAGAGTAATCAAACAGAACTCCCAAAGCTCCCGCTACGTTGTTAATATCTGATTTTTTTTTAACGAGGTACTTATAGGTACACTAATGCAGCTAATGGCACAGAGGTAACAGATGTCCCTGTGAGTCACCCAGGGAAAGAGAGCTTTAATGCCGAATTGAGAGTTTAAAATTCTATGTTTGAGTGAGTGAGTCTGAGCAGAATATAGGACATGCAAAGATCTTAAAACAGGATCTGTATTTCATAAACAAACCAACCAAAGAAGAGCCTAGCATAAAACAAATGACAGACAACAAACTTTTCCACCAGCTGCTATTCACGTATCCACTCATCTACTGCAGCGATTCTGCCCAGCCTTCCCCTGACATCATCACAGGGAGTACCCGTGAGACCCTGGAGGAGCCTGCTATCTCTGTCCTAGAGAAAAATGAAGTCACTAAGAGGGTCTCTGACTTGCTCATAATTACTCAAAACACACATGCTTGACTAGTGCCAAAGCAAACATCCCCAGTGTCACACTGCTTTCCAGGAAGCAGTAAGGCCTCCTCCGATTGTAAGGCCTTGGCTCACCTGGCTTCTAGGAGCTCCACAGTAATCATACCCATTGTGTAATTACAACTATGATCATCTGTTTTCTCTTTGGTCTCCTTCACTAGACTATAAATTTCTGATAACAAAAGCGTTCTCTGTCTTTTCACCTCTGTGTCCATCTCCACAGTGTGTCTTAATGACCAGTTATATGGGGATGTAGGTAAGTCAGTGAGGGAAAGGACTGACGGAAGGATGAAATGGTGAGGAGATGGATGAGTAGATAGGTAGGTGGACAGACTAGTGGATGAGTGGATAAGTAGAGGAGTGCATACGTGAATAGATGGATGAGTAAGTGGATGAATAGATAGTTATATAAGTGGATTCATGGATAAGTGGATGGATGGATGGATGGATGGATGGATGGATGGATGGATGGACGGACACTGAAAGAACAGAGAGCTCCCTGGATGTAGGTCATAACTTTCAGGGAATGTGAAGCAGGAACATTTTGGCAATGGGCAGACTTGGGCCAAGGTCTCTCTCCCTGGCCAGCTGAAAGACAGCACAGAAGCACCCTCTCACTAGCAGCCTTCATTTAATCCATACTGTTTTAACATGTCTGTTAGCCTCCATCACAGAAGATGGTGAGACTTTAGCTCATTTTTCTGGAAGGAGAAGCTCCACACTAACATATGCTGTTCTTATTCACAGAACTTTCTAAATTCCTCCTTAGTCATACTGAATTATTTGCTTCAATGATCTCCTGCAGGACTGAGTTCCAAAGATTTGTTAATTACATGTTGCCCCCCCCAAAAAAGGATTCCTGAATGTCTATTTTATTTTTTATAAGTATATTAAATTTAATAACTGCCAACGCAAGGGGACTAAACAGGAGCTGGTCTAACAAGAGGATCACAGGAAGAAATTACCAACCATTTTAAAACATGGAGCAGTAGTTTAGGGCACCCAGGGTTCCAGTCACATCAACATAGACAAGGACAAGCACAGTTTTGTGAGGAACTCCCCAGTCCCCTTGGGGTACAGCTCAAAGTCCCACAGCTAGCATTTCACACCCTTTTAATTTCATCAGGTGTTCTCACAATTCTGCAAGAGTGGATACACATGAGTGTGTTGTGGGGTTTCCACACACAGCCAGGTGCTCAGGGGTTGCAACAGAGCGGACACGGCCAGGCAAGTGCCATAGACCACGGGTCTCGAGGCAAAGCCCACAGGCAGCACAGAGCAGGTCTGGGAAGGATTCCTGAGGTGCTCTCTCAGCTCTAAACTCGGTACTTGCAATAGTTCAGTGAGCAACTGCTGACAGTGGACCCAAGGTAAGCGCTGGGTAAGTCCTAGGGCACAAAACACTTACGGTTCAGGAGAGAGACAGACAATGAGCATAAAGTGAAAAGAAATCTTTATATTATGTCACATAAATATTAATAAACAGATATTTATACAGTGAGATTCACATCCAGTAAAAATAGCAGGAACTCAGAGAATAACACAGTGGTGGGAAATTGTGGAAAAATATCAGAACACTGATGTCATCAAATCTTTGGGGTAGGAGCATGAGGCTGAGGCCCTGGAAGACTACCTGCAGTCTGCCTCAGGTGGCCCTGGTTGCATCCACAATAGGCAGGGCTGTGAAGACACTTCACCACCAGTTTAAGGAATAAGGAAGACGAGGCATCCGTCTGAATGTGGAAAAGGAAAACCAAAGAAGCAAAAGTCAATGCTGCTCCATAGTGATAATCAGGGCGAAAGGTCCAGGACCCCAGAAGATAGCCCACCAGGGCAAGATAGATGGCCTGGTGGGTACATGAATGGACAGATGATGGATAGATGATACTCAGACAAGTGATGTCCTCACTCTGAGACAAGGCTCCCTGGTCCAGGTAGATTCTCCATGCAGCCGGGGTGCACAATCCCAGGAGCTCCATCCTGGAACTGCACAGGTTGCAACTGACTGGCTGCTGTGCAGCTGTCCCTCACAAAGGAGTCCCTCTAAATGCACTGGCAAACCAAGCTTCAAAGCTGTTAATCCAAACACCTATTTCTGTCCCCTGATGAGTCGACTACTCACAGAATGATGACCTTCAAAAGCTAGCCTCCCACACTCTATCCAAGGCCTTTGTCCTATGGCCAGCAAAAGTCAACAGGAAGTGGCTTGCTCCTGCTTCCTACTCCCTCTTGGGCTTGGAAACCAAAGGTCTTGATCCCTCCGTGTGAGTCCCTGTCCCTCCCACTGCCATCCTAGAGGAAGCATCCACCAGCTGACTAATGAGAGGACCCTCTACTGCCCCCACAGTGAGTGTCCCATTGGGACTTCCGGCCTCACAGGGCACAATGAGGACCTCCTGGAACACACACTCATGACTCATTTAACTCAGACACCCAGCCCACCACTTCTGCAGCCAAGAGGAAAGGCTCCACGCCCCCATACTCTGCCAGTCCCATTTAGTGGTTAAAACAATGTAGGCTACATTACAGATCAAAATAAGCAACACTGCATTTTATAATTAGCCACAACTTGACAAATTAATTAGCGCAACAGCACAGTGTGTTCCCTGAAGCACAGCTTACTATATTTTGCTTAGAGAATATATGTCACAAATTACAGATATATTATCCAAAGCGTGCATGCAATCAGAGTGAATTCTAAAGGTGCCCTTTTCATACCATTTTCTGAGACAAAACTTGGAACTTGAAGCAGCTAGAAAAGTCATCAAACCTGCTGCCGCAGCTTAGAGCTACAAAGGTGTTGGTGAAGGTTTCTTTCTTTTCCTAGAAGGGAACAAAGGCTGTCAAGAATCAGCATCTGGCCTCTGGAAGAGCTAAGGACAATTAGTCACTTGAGTTGGTGTGACATGACAGACACTCCAAGCCTTTGGAGGCTGGGGTCCTAACTGCCATCCAGGAGCTGTGTCATGCCAGGCCAGCGTCTCACCAGAAATGTGCATGGTAATAATAATAACACTAATTGTCCCCATTGTGCAGGCTTTGTGTGAGGGCTGAGCTCCCCAACAAGGTCTGGTCCACAGGAAGAAGTCAATAAACCTCCCTGCTACTACTGCAATATGCTCTTTCCTAGATGCTGTCCCTGCTGCACTGGGACTGGCTGGCTCTTAGCCTTACGAGCTCATGAAGACAGAAATCATTTCCCTCTGAGGTCAACTGAGAAGGGGACAGACAAACAGGGCCTCTCTGTGAGGTGCTGGTAAAGGCTGGACACCCAGCTGTTGGGTAGGGTGGGGCTGGGAGCCCCGAGTTGCTTGTTTGCACTGGTTGGGGTTGAAGTGTGAGCACAGCACTCAGAAGGTGAAGCCCTAACTCACAGTTGTCCATGTGTCATATCTGGAGATAGGACATTTGCGGGGACAATTAAGCTAAAATAAGGTAACAGAGGGAGCTATGGTCCAGTATCACTGTCGGGCTTAGAAAAGGGGAGATTAAGATGCACACACACACACACACACACACACACACACACACTCACACAAGATGATGTGAAGCATCAGGAAGATGTCATCTACAACCCAAAGAGGGAGGTGTTGGAAGAATGCAACCCTACTGACCCCTTGACTTTGGGCTCCCAGCCTGTGGAGAACTACCAGATAGTTAAGTTCTGTGCTTGAAGCTGCCCAGCCTGTGGCACTTTGATATAGCAGCGCAAACACACACACACACACACACACACACACACACACAAACTGAGCACAGCCAACTCAAGCTGCCAGTATAATACATCTGCGAGTACCATGCTAGGACACGCAGGCAGCACAGGCTTTCCCCAGAGGGACAAGCTGAGTCCAGGACACATTGGTGGAAGCTGGGCCTGGGGTTGGAATCCTGCTGTGTTCTTCTCCTGGAGGCAAATCTGCTATGGAGTCAAAAGCCAGAGGTGGCTCACGAGGCAAGCGGAATGAGCCCAGCACAGCAGCAGAGCCTGGATCCCCATGGGGCACGAGCAGAACCTGTGTGTGTTGCTACAGGAAGCACCAGGGCCCCTGAGCTGTGGCCTGACCTGCCATAACCTCTCCGGCCAGGCTGCCTCTGGGGTGATGATCCGGGATGAACCTGGAGGAGGGGGTGGGTACTGCAATAGCCAGGGACCCCAAGGAGGGCAGGCTCTGGAGTCATATCCTAAGCTCGAACTCCAGCCCCCTTGTTCCTCGTCAGATAATCTGAAACAGATACCATAGCAGGCCTCAGTTTCCCAAACTGGAAGAAATGTTTTGTTGCTCAGAGCTACCACAGGGTAGACCCGAGAGCACTTACGTGAAGTTCCCAGCCCAACAGCTGCTCCAGAAACCTCAGGTTCCCAGCTCTGCCATCTGCCTGTGGGAGCCTGGGTAAAGCACACTTTCCTGACCACTAACCCTGGATGGTAGCGTGCCACCCTCTGCTAGTATCTGACCTCCTGCCACTGTTACCAAGAGCCCATGTTCTTCTCTAAGTTCCAGCCTTACCTGGGGACCTAGCCAAGGGACCAGCCACCAACAACTGACTTGCCTAACACCAACCTTTACAGGTGGTCGCTGCTTACCTCTTCAAACAGCCCTGCCCCAGCAACAGGGGCAGCTAGAGCTCCAGACAAATCGTGGGAAGGATTCCTCTGGTCCCTGGCCGCCTTCCTTCCCAGCAACTGTCTCCAGCTGCTGGAACAAGACAGTTTTGTCTGTGTGCCTGGAGTCCCTCCTCGGTCAGGGGCAGTCAGGCTGCCTGAAAGTCACCTTTGCCTCCCAGACCCCACATTCTTGGCCTGAAAAAATGAGGACAGTCACGAGAATGGGGAGGCCACAGAGACACACAGTGTCTGCAGGAAGAGACAAGGGAGCAGAGAGACTAAAGGGACAGACCATGGCCTTGAGGGCACTAGTTAGAAGGTCTGCCCAGCAGTCCAAGAAACTTCTGGAAGCCTAATGACTTGAAGACAGTGAGAGCTGCTGCCATCACCAAATGCAGGCTCACGGCAAAGCCAAGGGCTGCAGGGCCGCCGCCAAAGGACACCATGAGAACCAAACAACCTGTCCTTTCTGCATCGGCTGGACTATGCTTCATTGTCTAGCTTCTCTCCTTCTCTGAGCACCACAGAGAGCCAGGGACCCCCACGGTCAGTTTCACCAGTGTGGAGTGGAGTGACGCCACCTATACTCATGCAGACACACCAGAACTGCCCACCAGGCACGGTGCTTCCTCTGCCCCAGTATCCAGGCACTCAGCAGGGCCTCTGATGTTCGTCCCCAACTCTGGTGTGCTACTGCAGGGTGCCTGCAGATCAATAAGCCCAACCCAGGCAACTTAGCCATTTACATCAGGAGACTCTATGTCAAAATTTAAAAAAAAAAAAAAAAAAACTAGGACAGGGTGGAGATGTAGCGCAGTGCAGAGGCTCTGCTCTCAATCCCCAATATCACAAAACAAAATAAAATTAATTTAATTTTTTAAAAGTTTTGTAAAGGATCTTTTTAAAAATGAATTTGCAGACTAAAAACTAAAACAAGGCTTATTTTCCATCCAATAAAATCAGACCAGCATAAGGCAGAAGTTGCTGGCAACTAAGACAGGGAGCATATATGGAGGATGTGATGGAGCCCAAGGAGGGCTGGGGGGGCTGCACACTGGCACCTCAGCAGCCCCCTGGTCCCCTGGGAGGACATCATGCCAGAGGCAGCAGCCCTCCTCAACCCCCCACCTCTGGGCTCAGCCCTCCTTGCACAAGGCTCAGGACATAGGGAAGACCAGGCAGCGGCTGCTGGCCATTGGGACACACGGGCTCTGTGCCCTCTGAGAGCCAATTTGATCTCTGCAAACTCACAGCTCAACTGAACTCAATAAAATCCCTCCAGAACCACACACGGCATTGCAAATAACTCAATGTCCAGATTTCTGACTGCTCTTACAGAGCAATTTCTTCTCACATTGTCCATTTCATTTTCCCAAATGTCATCCCTCACACTGAATTTTACCCATCTGCAAAAACTAGTCCCTTCCAGAACCGGAGCACACTGGAGCCTTGTCCACACGGTGCCTGTCCCCGCATGATGGGAGCTATGAGATCTGACATTTCCACACTGACTGATCCCTGCCGACAGAAAATGAAAATAAAGTTCTTTGTATCCGATTCTTCAAATACTTAATAAACATTACTTACGACTTGTGTTCAGGAGTGAGAAAGCGAGTTACATGATTACATGATACCAGTTTACTTGTTTTCACTAAAGAGAGGTCAGCTGTCCACCAACCCCACCACAGGAACACTGCACAAGGCAGCAGGGTTCTCGAGGTCAGGAAGGAAGCGATGCTGGGATGAATGAATGCTCCAGCGCCAGGGCCTAGCAAGTGCCAGGCGATCATAAGCGCCACAGAAAGTCTGCTGAATGAAGACGGAATGACACTGCACGTGTTCTGCTGCACAGAGTGTTTTTAAAACATCAGACAGACTCCCACAACCTGTTTCCTTTCCCTACTCGCTAATGACAGTACCCGCATGCAGAAAGCAGAACTGACCTAAGCGTTCTTGACACCTCAGCCTGGTTATATGTGATTGCCCATCCTTCACCAGAGCTAAGAGGACCTCAAGCACTGCTGAGCCACAGAAGGTACTTGTTTTGCTTAGAAAACAACTAGACATTTGTAGAACCTCTCTCCTTTCTCCCCTGCTCCTTCTCCCCCTCCCCCTCCCTTCTCCCTCCCTTTTGTTTCTGTCGCTTATCCACCGGAGGTAAATCACCCACCCCGTTTCCCCAGAGTCTTAACACCATACAAGAAACTGTACTCCAAGGAGGCAAATCTGCTAATCACATCGCAAAGGTGCTACTGCAGCCAACGCCCAGAGGATCTACTCCTTGCAGATGGGGAATGGGGGACATAAGTGATTTCCAGACATGCAGAGCGCCCCATGGCAATCGCCTTCCTCTGCTAAGAGGGAACGAGGAGCCCTCTTTCATGAATCAAGCCTGCAGCTCATGCTGTTGGAAAGCTGACTCACACAGGCTGCGAGCACAGCCACTGCTGCAGCCACGAGCCCTGGTCCAGGACCCTGCATTCTTGGTCCCTGTGGCAGGGTCAGACTGAACTACACAAATTCACATGTTCATTTAGTGGGTAACTGCTAAGTGTCAGGCCTTCCTGTCAATACAGGGAACTAAGGACCTACATACTCTTTTTTTCTTCCCAAACAGTTTACAATCTGGGGAAATTGTTTATGCATGGAGAGCACATGCCGAGGGATTGTCCTGTACTAAATATCAAGATACCAAGTGTGGTAGATTCTGTCATTATCATTTTCTACAAGAAGAAACTGAGGCACAGGCATTAGTTTTCCCAAGGCTGCACAATTATTGATAGCAGGGCTGGGATTTGAGCTTGCCTCTCCACTTCTTGAGTCCTCACTTGCAACCACCCCAGCAGCTTGGCGGGCAGCAGTGTGAAAGTCACGGGGCACCAAAGCCACGGGCCACCACACCTACATGGCCCCTAGCAGGGACTGCAGAGCAAAGGAAACAGACAACATGAGCATCAACGGAGCAAAGCAGAGAGGAAAGCTTCCTTGACAAGCCAGACTAGGATTTTTCTTAGGAAAAGAATTACCTACCAGGGATGACATTTGACAGTCGCTTAGGACAACCAAGCCACTAAATAAACCAGTGGCTTCAGAGGAGGGAGATGCTGCCTATATTAATAAAGGAGGAAGGGGAGAGGGAGGTACTGAGGCAATCAGAGATGAAGGAAGAGCAGAGAAAGGGAGATGGGAGGGAGGCCGGGCACTGAGAGGAGGCAGTCAGGTAGCACTCTGCCCAGCGCACATCTCCACAGTCCCCTACCTGCAAGCCTATTGGTGTGTGACTGCTCACTGGTGCGAGGGGCTGTGGGAAGGACAGGAGGACAATGGTGCCTGTTGGCCAAAGTGGAGTGCTGGACGAAGGCTGCAATGCTGAGCCCTCGGCAGGGGAAGGAAAGCCTGCCAGTGCATTAGGTTGTAATGTCCCCGTGGACGTGCACAGCTCTCTCCACAAGAGCTTTGGACTTCCTCTGGCCACGGGCATGAGCAATGGGTTAGTGTAACTTCCCCTAGAGTTCAAGGCTCCTCGCGACCCTGGGGTAGCTTCTGGGTTACAGACAGTGTGACAACACCATGTGGACAACGAAGAAGTTCTGCTTTCAGTCTTTCCTCAAAATGCAGTCTGGCAAAAAGTTGACCTGATGGATCACATAGAACATTCAAACGCTAGACTCACCTTAATCCTTCTGGATTGGTCTCCAGTACCAATCAAGGAAGAAAGAATTAGTATCTTGCCAAGTGATGCTTTCAAGGAAGAAAAAAGCCATTTTCTCATCTCTGGACAAGCATCCCCATAGAAGTCTCAATCACTGATCACTTCTATGCAATCACCTGCCATCTGTAACTACTCTAAATTGCTATAGTCACATTGCCGGTCACAAAAACTGTTTCATAGAGAAGACACACAGGCTCAGAGAGGTCACTGCTGAGGCCTGATAGCGGGCTCTCCACCCTGCTCTGTCCATGCAAAGCCCGAGACTTCTCCCCCAGGGCTGCTCTCGGGCCAGGCAGAACTTCTCCATACCATCTTCTCCAAGCATGCGGACAAACGATTGCCTTGAAACTAATTAGCTGTTCATGCTCAAAACCAATTAATCTTAGTTAAGCTCATTGCAGTCTCACCCTTGGTGATTGAAAATACCAAACCCGAGTTCATCATCAGTGATGGCACCCCAGCAGGAAACCCGCTTATCTAAATGACTCGGCCTCCTGAGCTCCCCGGGTCCTGATGGAAGAAGAGAACCTGGCAGCCAGCAGCCGAGCCATCCATGGCATGGAGCGGAGCCAGGCCCCACTTACACGGACCCGGGCTGGGCGCACATTATTAAAACATAAGCCGAAAATCACTTATTCTGCACTTGATGATTAATAGTGTTGGCCCCTGCCTGGGACGTAGCAGCAGCCCTGAGAAATGATGCAATTACTCCCCGGGAATGGGGACATTAAGGGACTTGTTACTAACAGGGTGGTGTGTACAATTTCATGGTTAATTAGGACAGGGGGGAAGCACCGCTACCTTACCCAGCCTAAACACAGCTCCTAATCTGCCCTTCTCCTTGCCTTGGAATTGTTAGGAAATAAACTTGAAGAATGGAGGAAATCAAATATGCTCTAGGTTAATAAGAATGCAGCGATGATGGCTGGGGATGATTTGGGGTTGGTCTTTGACAAGCCGGGGTCCGGTGACCTCTCCGCTACTCTCACGCCACCTCAATGTCCTCCACGGTGCAGCAGAAGCACTTGGAGACGTGGTTTCCAGGGAGAAAGATGACTTTTAATCAAGACTGGAAAATGGAATTACATGTGTAATTAGATAGAAACAGCCACAAACCCGCAGGCTGGGGAGCCGGCTGCAGTAGCGAGCTTCTGCCCTCCGAGGCCAGCAAGGGCTTGGGCAGAAACTATGCTGATGAAGGCATTTAGAGTTTTGTTCTCTGGCCAACCAGAACTTCTCAGGAGGAAAATAACAGTTGCTTTGTCCTCACTGGAAACACCCCGCATGGTGATATGGCGGCTGAATCCTTGCTGTTGGCTGCTGCTTCCTGCCCTCCTGGCCGTCACCTCCAGCTCAGCGTCCTTGCACATAAATGAACACACATGTCCGTAATTCTCTCCTTCATAAGAAAACTCCCAACCCTGGGGCAGCAGCCAAGCTCTTCCCAGGCCCCAGGCTCAAAGGTCCCCAGTCAGGGGCTCGAATGTGCATTCTTTCTAGTTCCTAGGCTCTGAAACAGGGCACTGGGCTTATTTTAAAGGAGACACTGACTTCTCTCACCTCTGCGGGGCTCTTTTAGGGTCCACGATAGGGATAGCAGGGGAGAGAGGCAGCCCCTGCCTAGCATTAGGAGTTTATTAGTACAGTCGCCTCCCGGGGAAGCTTGAAAAGCTATGGAGGTGTCTCCAAGGAAAAAGGATTCCAACTCAAAGCCCTGAAACCTGGTGTTCTGAGTCTATGATCTGCCAGGGTGGGCCAGAGTGCCTCTGCGAGGCCCTGGGGCAGGGGTGTACAATGAGAAAATCTAACCATTTCAAGGAGAACGAAAAAGCAGGGCAGCCCAGACTCGGGATCAGGACAGGGGTTTATAGCATAGCTCTCAGCCAATGCTAAAGGCCTCTTTTCTCTTGAGTCATAGTGCAGAGTGTTCAGAAATGCCACGAAAATTGTGAATCCAGGCAGCCTGAAGGCACATCCACTTTTTATTCATGATACATTATACCAAGGACTCAACTTATCCATAATGTAATAGTATGCTACGCTCTAATATATCAAGATAATAATGATATGGGACACTAGAGCACAGTGGTGGCGAGCCTATGACATGCATGCTGCAGCGGTGATGGCTGTTTGTATCGTTGAAAACTCTCAAAGGTTCACCACCACTGCTGTAGGATTTGCTGGCAAGTTCCCAAAAACCCCATGGATCTTGGCTCTTTGATTCTTTCCCTTCTCTGAGGTTCAGTTTCCTTTTTGGTGAAAAAGAAATAGTAATTCATTTCTCTTGCAGAATTAGTGGGAGAATAGAAGATGTGAAGAAAGGGCCCTGTGGTACATGGAGTCTCCTGCCAAGCACCTTGTGAAGGCTGCCTGTTCTCGGCCCCTCATCAAGCCTGGCACCGCAGTTACAGCCACACTTCCTGATGAGAAGGGGGTTGGTCGGGACAGTTAAGCAGTTGGGTCCAGAAGCCACTTACTAGTACATGTCAGGGCTAAGAAGTAAACCTGTGTGGACAACAGATCCTGAGTGTATCCCCTCCTGAGAAGTGTTTGAGCCCTAGAAAGCCTCTCAAGGGACATCCAAAGCCTTGTCACTGCTACCCCTAATGAAAGACTTCGATCAGGTTGTGGAACAGGGAAGCACATCTTACATATTGGATTGATCCATACTAAATTGATCCATATTAATTTTACCCAACATTCTAGCAGGGCAGATTTTTTTTTCTTCTTATATTATTCCCAAATAAGTGATTCAGATGGGGCTACAGTACGGCCCTGGAAAAGCCTGGCATGATGGTAAGACTGGGAGACTGACCCAAAGAGCAAGCCTGGCCATTACAAACCAGCAACAGATGTATTTAGCTCCTCGGTAAGACAGAAGCTGTGTTTCACCAGCACCAAGAAAATCTAGACCAATACCAAAACTCGGTGACTGATGTGCATTTCTTGGGACTCCAAGCCCCTGTAGCAATAGCTACAGCTAAATAGATTCGCTTCATCAACCTCTGGGACTAGATTCCTTATGTGAGCCTTGCTTGTTGCAATCTTTGAAAAATATTAACTGCTTCTGGGAAACCTCGGGACCCTGCCCAAAGCTCAACCCTTGCCTCTACCCTCCTCCTCCTCCTCATCGCTTGGGGCCTTTCAGCTGTCAACACCCGTACTGTAACTGAAAGTCCATGTGGCCCTTCCACAGCTGGTTACAAAAGACAAGGCTCCCCTGCTATCCCTAGGACATGTGTATGCTTGTGCAGCACCTCCAGGGAGCGCAGTCTCTGATCTGGTGCTCCGGCCCCTCTGCCAAAACCTGCTGGGAAGTGGAGAGTAGGCACGGGCCACGCACACAGAAATATATGCATATGTGATCCAGCACACTGCAGCCACATGTGACTCCACACACAGCACACCCCTAGGAAGCAAGGTGGAATTAAGGCAATGCACTTCTGAGCAGTGACCATGGGGACTCAGAAGTGACACTTGGTCAGAAATGTCAGCATTTCCGATACTTACATTACTTACACTTTTCAAATGAGGCACAGAATTCTTCAACTGGCCAAACTTACTTGGAACTTAAAATGATCATAAGAAGTTTCTCTAGCTCCCCATATGTGTGTGTGCGCGTGCACGTGCATGTATGCACTATTTATTAAACTAATTAAATAATTGTATACTACATCTTGAACATTTATTTATTCTGTAATGACTGGGAAAGACTTTAAATATGCACACTTGGAATAAATGAACAAATTCTGGTCCACTTCTAATAAGTAAACAAAAAACGATTTAGTAAGACGATGGTTCAAAATTGTTCTAAAAGGCCATTAATCTTCATAATATATTAGGAAGGACATTTCATGATTTAATGAATAAAGAAAAAGATTCACAAATAAGATGGTAAGTTAAGATACTTAGGAATAAATTAATGTAGAAATGTATAAATTATGTCAAGAAAACTTCTAAACAGTACTAAAGGAAGGTATGGCTATCATAGAAGCAAATATCACTTTCTTGGGTAAGACTCAATGTCACAAAGATTTCTAGTTTTCCTGAAATTAATTTCTAAATTTGAAGCAACCCCAGTGAAATGTTACTAGGCTATTATGCAGCACCAGACAAGGTGATTTTAAAGTTCAAGATGGAAAAAAATATATATACACAGTGAGAAAATCTAGAGGAAAGACAAAACAAACAAAAAAAAAAGTAGCACAAAATGTATGGAGATTTAATACTACCAAGTATTGAAATACATGAAGCTTCAATAATTAAAACACTATGGTATACATATGCAGAAGACTGTCAGAAAGACTGATGAATGAAATAAAAATACTCAAGTACATTTACATAGTAATACAGTATATTAATCTATTTTATTTTAGTACATTATAAAATGGAATTATAAATCAATAAGAAAAAGATAACATTTTCAATAAATATTGCTATAACTATACACCAAGAAAAAAATTATAAGTAGATTTTAAGTTTAAATGTTTTAATGGACTCATAACAGTATTCATTTAAAAATTACTTATAAATTGATATAAGGAAATGTTTTCTATTCAGACACTGTAAAACAAATGATCAATAATTTTACTATAGATAAAGCAAAAAATTCATGAAAAAAGCAAATCGGGGCGTGCGTGTGCGTGCTGGGGACCAAACCTAGGACCCAATCCACACCAAGCAAGTGCACGAGCAATGAACTGTACCCATAGTCCAAGGGTTCAGTATTTCCAGTGCGTGTCAAAGGTCAAGGGATAAAATTCCTCCCATAAAGCTCTCCAAAAGAGTGGGAAACAGAGCAAAGTGCGTGAGCACACGGCTTGTGGAACTCAAAATACACATAAGGCCTGAGCATAGGAGAAGGTATTTAATCTCACTCAAAAAAGAGAGATGCAAATTAAAATTTTGCTCTCCTACTATTTTTAGCCACTGGATCAGCAAAACTCTTGAAGTTCGACAATGTATTCTATTGATAAAACCATGAGAAAACAGGCATGCTCACACACGGCTGGTGAGCGTACCAGCTGGCACGACCCTTCGGGAAAGAAATTTTTCAGTATCTAAGGTACAAATGCAAGAACTCTTTTACGCTGCAATTGCTTTTTTAGGAATTCACCTTATAGATATACATGCGAAAATGCAAACTGACCTAATTACAAGATTATTTTATGCAGCACTATTTTTTAAAGTGAAAGACTGAGAAAAATCTAAATGTTGTCATTACCAAGCTAGTTAAATAGGTCATGGCACATCCATGAGAC
>NDGN011132034.1:0-11103 GCA_002564285.1 Tympanoctomys barrerae | reverse complement strand
GAACCTTTGTCAGTGTCAGCCATGTGGATGAGTCACGGCCATTGCTTGGCCAATGTGCTCATTTAATTCATTCTAAGTAAACAAATATTGTATTGAACTTCAACAAAATTATTTTTTATTATTGTTCATTAAAATTGTTGCATTTTAATGAATGCAGTATCCTGTCTGCCTCACCCAGAATATTAATTAAACAATCTAAATGCCTTGAAAGACCTTCCTGATGTTTTCCACAGCTTCGATATAAGTTTTACAAACATATACTTTACATATTCTTTTCATTCTGTAGGTGGCTTTTTACTGCCTTATTTTTTATTTTTGCACAGAACTTCTTGAGCATAGTATAGTCCCATTTTCTAGTTTTTACTTTGTTGCTAGTGCTGTTGGAGCCATATCTGAAGCCATTGTCCGATCCAGTGTTATAAAGGTTCCCTGATGTTTTCTTGTAGGCCTTTTGTAATGTTGGGTCTTACACTTAGGCATTTGAAATGTTTTAAGTCAATTTGGTAGGTGGTATGAGCTGAGGGCTGTAATTTGGCTCAAAATAGTTCCTCCCTTACCCCCTGAGAGCTCATGTGTTCCTATCACTTTCAAAAAAGTGATAGAAGAGTGTGCTTTTTAAAGTGTTAGTCCACTAACTCAATGGGCTGTTGGGAGGTGGGGCATGGGTGGAAGAAACACGTCCCTGGGGACGTAGCCTGGAAGGGTGTATCACGTCCCTGAACCCTTGCTTGCCCTCTCTACTTCCTGCTCTCTATGAGGTGAGCTTCTTTCCTGTGCTGTGCTATCCTGCCACGATGCTTTGCCTCCTCCCTGCCCCCCTGCCCCTGCCAATGGAGCCATATGATCATGGACCACGATTTCTGGAACTATTAAGCGGCAATAAACTTTCCTCTTAGCTTTTATTCTCAGTTTATTTTGTTACAGTGACAAAAAGCTGACCAGCACCAAAAAGTGGCTTCAAGAAGCGGGTTGTGACTGGGATTGTACTCTTGGCCACTTAGGTTTCGGTCTTGCTTTGGTTTTACCCATGCCCCAGTCACCCTGTTGGGATGGGATTGTGATCTTAGTAACTGTTGGAAAATAAATCTCCACAGGTTTTTAGTGCCTTTTCTTTTCTTTCACAGTACGTGAGGCAGACACTGACTGCTGTGTCTTCCAGACTAAATAGTGAAGGATATTTATATCATGCCCAGTCTCAAAATTTAGAGCAGATGTGTCCCTTTGGAGCAAAGGGCAGGTGTATTTACTGCCCAGAACAATAAAGATAATGTTTCTGTCTTAAGCAAAAGAGAGGCACACTTGCTAATTATAAGCGATTCACATACCCTGAGGTCATGCGCCTCTGCTGTAACAGAAGCAACTGTACAGGCAGGTAATTCTGTGAGAGCTGGGGACCCCAGGAACTGGTACAAAATGCTAATCCTCTGAATAATACTGTTGTCAGCAGTAGAATCTCTTTTCTCTCAGATTCAGGAGTTTTATGTCTTCTACCCACATTCAAGAAAGTGTCAAGCTGTTTTTGTTGTTTCTAAGGAAAATAAATTTCCAGACTCTTCATGTATCAGGACAACAAGCTACTTTTCTGTCCCTTCTAGCCGAATATTGGTAGAGTACTTTTTATGTCTTTATCCTTTCTTAATCATTTCTGGCTTGTGAATATTTGTTTCCCGTACAGGCTTTTCTAGATCCGTTGTAGCATTTATAGCCGTCCCTCCTTGTTTCTGAAAAAGATTGAGTAAAGGACTATTAAAAGCAAAGCACTATGATTATTGGATTTGAAACAAACGGCACCATGAATTTATGTCTAGCATGCTAATATTTCAATAAAATGATTGGAAAATGATTTATATTCTTATGTTAAAATGATTTAATAATTAATCTTCAGTGAAAAGTAAGTACCGTGTTATATTGAGGTGTAGAGTTTTTTTTTTTCTTCTTCACATCTGGTTTTTATTAGTGCTTATTGGTTATGCAGCTTCATTAGTTTCATTCTGACTGATGCATACATGGGTATAGCGTACTCCCATTCTTAGTCTCTTTTCCCAACCTATCTCTCCCCTCACCTGTTCCACATTTTTTGAGGGTTTAGATGCATATCATATATTTGATCATACCTATGCCTGTGTTGCCTGTCCTTAAGCTCACTCTACCCTTATACCTTGCCTCTAACTTAGTGATAGTCTCCCTTCTACTTTTTTCCATCTTTCATAGGCTTCATGTATGAGGGAAGCATGCCGTAGTTGTCCTTCTGAATCTGGCTTATGTAACTCAACATGATGTTCTTCAGATCCATTCATTTTCCTGCCAGTGACAAAATTTCTTTTTTTTTCTTCATGGCATAATAATATTACATATATATCACATTTTGTTTATTAATTCATCTATTTATGGGCATCTAGGCTGGTACCAAAAACAGTATCCTTGGTTATTGTGAATTGTTCGACAGTCTACATGGGAATAGAGATATCCCTATAATTTTCTGATTTTAGTTCCTTTAGGTATGTGCTAAGGTTTAGCTGGATAGAATGGTAGCTCTGTTTTGAGGATTTTTTTGAAAAAGAGAATAAAAATATAATATATAAGATGTTAGACATGATACACAATTTCAAAAAACCCCAAGGTGATAGGTATCCAACAATGGTTGTTACATTGCACATTGTTATCTGCAATGTAGTTGCTCAGATAAACCTATATAACATGCAAAATTGGTCAAAATAAATACTTTAGTCATTAATGGCTACCTTCAAAAAATTGATAGAAATTAGTAGTACGATCATCTTAGTTATCCTGTGTGTATGTGTGTGTGTGTATATATATATATATACACACACACACACATATATATATATATATATATATATATATGATTCCCCTCTTTTTTCCCTTTCTTTTTCTTATCTTCATTCCAGTTGTTAATTCCTTTTGAGCAGATTTTTTTTCCCCTTTTACTATATCTATTGCACCTTTCAGATTTTATTTACTCTTTCAGGTTTTTATACTAGCAAGCAAATACGATAGCCTCTAGCTGAGTAACACTCCACTGCATACAAATACCAGAGCTTTTTTAATCCATTCCTAAGTTGATGGGCATTTGGGTTATTTCCAAGATTTAGCTATGACAAACTGTGCGGCTGTAAACATCGGTGCACATATATCGCTGTGGTACGATGTTTGTAATTATTCTGGAAAAGTACTCAGAAGGAGAATAGGAATGTTCACAATGTACCCATCTACATCCAGCAGTGGAGAAGGTTCCTTTTCCCCCACAGCCTCTCCAGCATTTGTTATTATTTCATTGCTTTATGATAGCCTCTTTCTGGGGTGAGATGGAATCTCAGTGTTGTTTTAATTTGTGTTTCTTGAATGACCAGTGCCTTTCAACATTTTTTCATATATTTATTTTCCATTTATATTTTTTCCTCTGAGAAGTGTGTATTCATTTTAGATGTCCATTTTTGGATTGGGTCTTTGGATTTTGAATTTTTTTAGGAATGGCATTAAAATTTTATTTTTAGTTAATTATTGTGTAGGAAAAGTAGTGATTTTCTAATGTTGATTTATATCTTGCTACTTTGTTGAGTTTATCAACTCTAAAAGTGTTTTGATAGAGTTTTCGAGTTTTCTAATATAGGGTAAGATCTGCAAAGAAGGATAATTTGACTTTGTTATTTTTATCTCTCTTCATTTCTCCTGTCTAACTGCTCTATCTAAAATTTGAAGAATTATATTAGTTAGGAGTAATAACAGTGAACATCCTTTCTTTGTTCCTGAGTTTAGAGGAAATTGGTTAAAGATTTTTCACATACATACTGATGGTGGCTGTGGGTTTTTTTTTTGTATATGGCTTTTATTACACCAAAGAATGATCTTTAAATGTCTAGTTTTTTTTCAGGGCATTTATCATGAAAGAATGCTGAATTATGGTCAAAGGTTTCTGTGACAATATAAATGAGCATGTAATTTTTTCTTTGATTTTACTTATACGGTCTATTATGTTCATTAATTTGTGTATGTTGTATCCTTGCATCCCTAGAATGAAGCCAACTTGATCATGGTGTTTATGATAGTTAACTGATTATGTCAATTTGATGAAATAATGCCCAACTCAACATAGTTCTGGGGGTGGCTGAAGGGAATCATTATTTATTTATTTATTTATTTATTTATTTTTTGTCGGAACCGGGGATTGAACTCAGATCCTTGCGTTTGCCAGTCAAGCGTTTATGCTACTGAGCCATCTCCCAGCCCCATGAAGGGAATCATTAGACAGAAGATCCACCCTTGCTATGAGTGATAACAACCAGTAGGTTTGCTGCCTTACTGGAATGAAAGGGAAATGAGGAAGAAGGCTCACTTCTGTTTCTTCAGAGGAGCTCCAGTCTTTGGCTTTGCCTTGGACATTGTCTCCTGGCTTCCAGCACAGATTCTTCAGCCTCCAGCATGGACTCTTCAGCCTTTTGTCACAGGCCTTTCTGACTCCTAGTATGGACTCCAGTGGTACACTACACTGAACTTGAGACCTTCACCGGGATCTTCTGTGCATAGCCAGCCCTTCTGCGTTCTTCCACACCTGACTCTCTGGGCAGCCATTGTAACCAAATCTTGCAAATTCTTATGTATTTGTCTATCTTGCAATTAATCTGTTTCTCTGGTAAACACTGACTATTCCTGATCACTTAAATGTTTCATTGAATTTGGTTTGCAAGGATTTTATTAAGGATTTTATATTAGTGTTCATGAAGGACATTGGCCTATAGTTTTCTTTTTTGGTTGTACTCTTGCCTGGCTTTGGTAATGGGTGATGTTGGTCTTATAGATTAAGTTCAGAAGTGTTCCTTCCTTTTCTATTTTATGGAATAGTTCAAGGAGTATTGCTATTAATTTTTCCTTAGAGGTCTGGTAAACCCATCTGGCTCAGCTGTGCACCCATCTGGTCTTGGAATTATTCTCTTCACTGGCTGTCTTTTTATTACTACTTTATTCTCAATGTTTGCTATGTATCTGTTTAGGGTTTTTATATCCACTTGTTTCAGTTTATGGGAGGTGCAATGTGTGTCAAAATTTATCTATTTCTTCTAGATTTTCTAATGTATAAAAAAAATAAGTTTTCAAACTAGTCCTTCATAATCTTCTGCATTTCAGTGGTGTCTGTTCCTCCCTTTCAGCTCTAGTTGTATTGATTTGGATCTGCTTGCTCTTTGGATTAGTCTGGCTAAGGATTTATCCATCTTGTTTTCCTTTTCAAAGAACAATTCTTTATCTCATTAATTCTTTTAATTCCTATCTCATTATTTTCACTACTTATTTTTTTATTATTTTTTTCTGTTGGTTTTATTTCATTCTTGTTTTTCTAAAACTTTGAAATGTGTCATGTTATTTGAGATCTCTCTGACTTTTTGATGTAGGCAGTCATTGCTATAAACTTCTCTTTTAGAACTGTTTTTGCTCTATTTCAGAGATTCTGATATATTGTATTTCTATTTTCATTTAATTTTAGGATTTCAAAGTTTCCTGCTGGTATTTTAAAACAGAATCTCACCACATAGTTTCAACTGGCCTCAAACTTGAAGTAATCCTCCTGCCTCAGGCTTCTGATGGCTGGGATCACAGCTGTGGCTCACCATACATGGGTGCTCCTGATTTCTTAAATAACCCATTTATTATTTGAAAGTATGTTGTTTAATCTCCACATTCGTATAGTTTCTTGTGCTTTCCTTTGCTGTTGATTTTTACTTTCATTCCAGTATGATCTGGTAAGATGCAATAAATTACTCCAGTGTTCTATATTAAGGATTGCTTTATTGCCTAAAATATGATACAGTTTGGAAAATGTGGCATGAGCTGCAGAAAAGAATGTATATTTTGTGGTTGCTATATGGAATGTTTTGTAGGTTTCTGCTAAGTCAATTTTGATCTGTATTGCAGTATAATTCTGATGTTTATATGTTGATATTTTTGGTCTGTTTGATATATTTATTTGTGAGATTGGAGTATGGAAGGCACCCACTGTTATAGTATTGGGATGCTGTATCAGTGAGTGCTTAGTAGAGAAACAGATTTAACACAGCATATACAAATATATAAGAATTTATAAGACTGGTTTACAGTAGCCACCTGCAGTCAGGTGTGGAAGGGTGCAGAAGGTCTGTCTGCGTGACAAAGATCCAAAGGATCTAGATGAAGGTCTGGATCTCAGTGTACTGTCCCATGTGAGTCTGCATCAGGAGGCCAAAGTGTCTGTGATGAAAAACTGAAGAAGCTGAAGGGTTGTGTTGGAATCCCAGAGGTAGGTCCCAGGTGAAGCTGAAGAGAGGCGCTCCTCTGAAGAAACAGAAGGGAGCCTTCCTTCTCATTTCCTCTTCATACTATTCAGGTGACACGCTGCCTGGGCTGTGTGTTCTTCCTCCAGTAATCCTCTCAGTCATCCTCAGAACTAGTCCTCCAGCCCAGTTTAATTGGGTATTTCTTACTCACGTTGGCATAACCAGTTAAGTATCACAGATAGACAAAAACATTCATGTTGAGTGAACTTTTCTTATGAAGTTTGGCTCACTGACATTCAGTATATATATGTATATATATTTCCAACAATTATAATTCCTTGGTGGGTCACCAATTACCAATATACAGTGGCCTCTGTCTTGTCTAATTTCTCTTTGAAGTCTGCTTTGTCACATATGAGTATAGCTTTCCTGTTTGCTTGTAGTTTGTATTTGCATACAATATTCTTTTCCATCTTTGCACTTTCATTCAGAGAGAGAGAGAGAGAGAGAGAGAGAGAGAGAGAGAGAACATCTTTGTTGTTGATTGCGTTTCTTGCAAGCCATAAAGAGTTAGGTCTTGTTTCTTGATATAATGTGGCAGTCTCAATCTTGTTATTGTAGAATTAAGGCCATTTATATTCAACATTATAATAGAAAGGTATGTACTAATTCCTGTTGATTTTCTAATGCTTACTTCTTTCCTAATTCTCTATAGCTTGTCTACTTTTCTTCTTCTGTACTTAGGCATCCTGTGTTTTCTGTAATGCTGGTTTAATGGTCAAGCCTTTGTTGTTATGTGTATCTTGGAAAGATCTTGGAAAGCCTTTATTTTTCATTTAATTTTAAAAGACAACTTTGCTGACTATGATAATCTATCTATGCAGTTATTTTCTTCCTGGGCTTGATCTAATTGTTCCACGACTTCCTGGCCTTTAGGATTTCTGCAGAGAAGTCTGAAGTTATTCTTTTGGATTTGCCTCTAGCAGTGACATGGTCTATTCATCCTTGCAGCTTTCGATATTCTTTCCTTTTTCTGTATTCTTGTCATCTTAGTTACAATAAGATGTGGGGGTGTTTCTTTTCTGGTCATGCCTTTTTGGGGTTTGGAATGCCTCCTGTACCTAGATATTGATGTCTTTTCCAAGATTTGGTAAGGTTTTTTTGTAAAAAAGTTTTCTTTTTGTTTGTATTTTATTAAATAGTTTTTTTATTCCATTAGTTTGAATTGTATATTGGTGCCTCTTCCACACCATTTTAAAATCCTTTTCATTTTTTACTCCTGTCCCAGGGTTCTTGAATGTTTTGTTCCTAATTTCTTGTTATTTTTCTTTCTTCATGTCTGATCCATAATTCCTTACCCATATCCTCAATCTTTGAAGCGAGCTCTGTCTTTTGCTTAGTGTTATCTGTTGGTGCAGCTTTCCACTGAGCTTTTGATTTGATTTGTGCTTTTCTTTTCCAGAATTTGGATCTGCTTTAGAGTCCCCATCTCTATGTTCAATTGTTTCTTCACACCCTGCCTTGCTTCTTTAGTTTATCAAAATGTTCACAAGTATTCTCTTTGATGTCATTAATAATTTTGTAAATCAGTTTTTTTTTTGCATTTTTATCTCTAATTTCAACTACTTTGTAGTTTTACATTTGGTTACTGATAAATTATGGACATTTGTATAAGTCATGTGGCCTTATTTTATGAATCTTTTTCTATTTCTGTAGAGATTTTCCCATCTGTTGGGATGGACATTTCTTCCACTTTTGCTAGTGTCCAGCCTTCTTTTGAAGTTTGCAAATGCCATTCAGAAGGAAGAAAACAAATTGCAGTAAGTAGGTATTAACGTGCAGTAAAAGCCAATGAAAATCAATAATAATACCACTATTAACAGTAGAAATGTAATCAGAAAAGAATTAACAGCTAGATCTCATCTTATTAAAAATCTTTGGCACATCAAAAGAAATTAGCAACAAAATAAAAAGACAATCCACAGAATGGGAAAAAATTATACCCAGTTGTCCCTCAGGGAATGGACTTATATCTAGAACATATAAAGAACTGAAAAATATCAGGCCTCCCCAGATTTAAAGACCCAACTCAAAAATGGACATCTGAGATGAATACACACTTCTCAGATGAAGAAATACAAATGGAAAATAAATACATGAAAAGATGTTCAGCATCACTGGTAATTAGAGAAATGCAAACTAAAACAGTACTGAGATTCCATTTCACTCCAGCACCAATGTAGCCATTTCTTCTTCTATTCTGAAGAAATGAACCAATAACAAATGCGGGAGGGGCTGTGAGGAAAAAGGCCCCCTTCTCCACTCTTGGTGGGAGTCTGTACTGGTGCAACCTTTGTGGAAATCAGTGTGGAGATTCCTCAAAAACTAGAATTAGAGGTTCCAGTTGACTCAGATATTCTCCTTCTGGGTGTCCGTCCAGAAGAATAAAGACATCAAAACCAAAATAATACAAGCCAACACCCACAAAAAGTTTCTTCTGTTTACAAGCCTTTTTCTGTATCTTCTCAATTAGATGCTGACATCTTAAAATCAAAAATTTAGTGTTAACTTATTTTTAATCTCTCTTAGTACCCTATTTCATTTTTAAATTTTCAAAAACTTTATTACTACATGTCGCAGTTCATGTAGCTTATAACTTTGGGAAGTGGTCACATGTACATACCACAGGTACATACCTTCTTTCTTTTCCTTTTTGAACACCCCATTGCTCCACCTCTAATTCCTCTATCCCACTTTTCATTCTTGCTAATATTATTAATCTTATGTTATAGAATATAATGTGTACATTGATTGAGGTCAGTAGGTTCCTGTACATGGCTTATGTTTGTTCTCCTTATTTTCCCTTCCCTTCCTTTCTATCCTCATCTTTTCCCCTCTGACCTCTTCCCTACTGTAGGAGATCCATATCTGTATCCCTTTCTAAGGATCCTTTATTTTCTCTTTGAATACTTTGTTCACTCAAATCAGAGATACCATATGGTATTTAAGTTTGCATGTTTAGTTTGTTTCACTCAACATTATATTTTCAAGGTGGATTCATTTGCCTATAAATGTCTCAAAGCTATTATTTTTTTATAGCTGAGTAGAATTACATCATATATATCTACCACATTTTCTTTATCCAGTCATCAGTTGATGGCTATATAGGCCATTTCTAGGATTTAGCTATTATGAGTTGTGCTGTTAGAAACATTGGTATGCTTGTATTGCTTTAATATCATGTCTTAAGTCTTTGGGGAAGTTACCTAGCTACCTTTGGGGTATTTCTGGATCATATGGAATTTCTAATTTCAGCTTTTTGAGAAATCCCATATACTGATTTGCATAATGGTTGCAATAGCTTATATTTCACCGACAAAGAAGGAGTTTCTGTTTCTATCACTGCCTTGCCAGCATTTGTTATTGTTTTATTTTTTAAACAATTGCCATTCTTTTTGCAGTAAGATGAAAAGTTGACATGATTTCAGTTTGCATTGCTTGAATGACCAGAGATGTTGAGCATTTTTTCATATATTTGTTGATTATTTATTCTTTTTCCTCTGAGAATTATTCTTTCATTTCTCTTGCCCATTTCTTGACTGGATCTTTTATTTTAGGTGATTTAATATTTTTGAGTTCTTTGTGCGTTCTAGGTATTAGTCCTGTGTCTGAAGAGGACCTGTGAGATTTACTTTTCCCACTCTATAGGTTGCCTGTTCACTCTACTGCTTGATTCTTTTGCCGTACAGAAGCTTTGGAGCCTTATATAATCTCACTTTGATTCTTGCTGTTATTTCTTGGCAAGTGATGTTCTGGTAGAAGATCGTTTCTACACCTGTGTCTTCAAATGTTCTACCTATCTTCCAGTTTTTCTGTTTTAATGCATTGATGTTTGATCTATTTTTATTTTAATTTGATATATGGTGAGAAATAAAGGTTCAGTTTCAATCTTCTATACACAGATAACCGATTTTCCCAGCACCACTATTGAGTAGGCTATCTTTCCTCCGACATATATTTTTGATCCTTTTCAAAGATTACATAGTTGAGTGTGCCTGGGTAAGTTTCTGAATCCTCAGTTTTGTTCTATTGATGCACTTATCTTGTTTTTCTTTTTTTTCAGTACTGTGCCATTCTTATCACTGTTGCTTTGTAGTATAGCTAGGTTAGGTTAATTCCTACGTATTTCATTTTTCTTGAAACTACTGTGAATGTTGTTTTTTTCATATGTTTCTTCTCACCCAGTTCATTGTTGGTGTACACAGATGCTAATGATTTTTCTGTGTTGATCTTGTATGCTGAAATTACTGGTGTTTGTCATTAATTCTGAGAGCTTTTTGGTGGAGTCATTTGTGTCTTCTGTGTAGAGTATCATGTCATCTTCAAATAATGATAATTTGAGTTTTTCCTTTCCTGTCTGTGTTCCTTTTATTTTTTTTTCTCATGCCTTATTGCTCTGGCTAATATTTGAAGTACTATGCTGAATAGAAAAGGTGGTAGTGGACATCCTTGTCTTGTTCATGATTTTAAAGAGAATGTTTTTTTCCATTTAGTATGAAGCTGGCTCTTGGTTTGTTGTAAATAGCCATTTTCATATTAAGGCATAGGCCTTCTATACCTGTTTTCTTCAGGGTTTTCATCATGAAGGGGTTTTGGATTTTGTCAGAGCCTTTTGTGCATCGATTGATATGATCGCACAGTTTTTTTTTTTTTTACCTTGCTCCTACTTATGTAATGTATTGCATTTACTGATTTAGATAAATTGAACCATCCTGTGTCTTTGGGTTAAAACCTGCTTGATGATGGTACATGATGGTTTTTTTTTTTTTTTTTTTTTTTT